>OZ030019.1:74126169-74191169 GCA_964023405.1 Apodemus agrarius | reverse complement strand
AATAACTCAGGGTTATCGCTAGGAAAGTAGATTCTAACAACATAGGGAATAGTGTCCGCCCAGCTCTTGTGTTGTTTAAGGCTTATTGCAAATATAAAGGTTGTGTGTGTCTTTCATCTGGGAACTTGAATGGCCTAATGGGTCATTAAGAAACCCTGGGTCAGGATTAAATAATTTCTACAATGAAACACCCAGAATCTAGAACCAGGGGCCAAATAAACGTCTTCCTAATATAAATTACCTGGAATGTAGTGTTCTCTTACATAGCAAAACAAATGCACCGAGACTCTGACCTTCTTAGTTTCTGATGAAAACCAGAAAGGCTGTCTTGTGGATGAGAGGTCACTTCTCCCTTGGGCCTTCTGGGGATCCCCCCAGGCTGACATCCTTAGGTGTGGGTCTATGTGGGTTTTTTTCATGTTCTTGTTGAACTTGTGAACATACTATCTCATAGGATTTTAGATGTAATTGAGTTGCTACTTTTTCCAAGGTCATGTTAGACACCCTTCCACCTTCCTGCCATTCCGAGCTTCCTGTATGAGGAACCCCCATGCTTCTTTCACTCACCTCCCCCCACCCCTTTTCTCCTCAGAAAAGAGAGGCCTCCCATGATATCATGCCACCTTGTCATATCAGGCTGCAGTAAGACTAGGTGCATCTTCTCTTATAAACCAGGCAAAGCGGCTCAGTTAGGGGAAAGCAATCAAAAGGCAGGCAACAGAGAGACATTCCCTGCTCCTGCCATTAGGGGCCCAATGTAAAGACCAAGCTGCACATCTGTTTCATATGTGTAGTGGGCCTAGCTCTGTCCCAAGCATGCTCTCTAGTTAGTGGCTCCATCTCTGTGAGCCACTAAGGACCCAGGTTAGTTGATTCTGTAGGTTTTCTAGGGGTGTCCTTGACTTCTCTGGCTTCCTCAACCCTTTCTCCCTTTCTTTTACAGGATTCCCAGAGTTCCACCCAATGTTTGGCTGTGGATCTCTGCATCCCCCACCCTCCCTGCCATCAGTTCCTAAGTGAAGCATCTCAGATGACAGTTATGCTAGGCTCTTGTCTGCAAGAAGACATGTGGGCGTGTGTGCTGGAGAAGGAGTTGAAAGTTCTACACGTCCTATTGTCTTACAACGTTGAAGATTTGGTTTAATGCTTGTATTATGTTATTTGGGTTTCCAAAATCACACATGAATTCACACATCTGCATGTAGGACACTGAGGGTCCCTGCCTCCAGTTGGCCTTGATTGGCAAATAAAGTTACTGGCGGCCAGTGGTTGGGCAGAAAGACAGAGGTGGGACTTGCAGGATTCCCAGGAAGGATGCAGCAGGAGGAAGAAGGCACCATGCTGGGGAAAGAGAAGGTCCAAACCTGAGAAGTGTAGGATAGAGAGACAGCCAACATGCAAGAGTGGTGCAGGAGGGCTGCAGGCCTGGGTTCAGTGTGGCCAGGGGAGAGTATCGGTTAGGGTAGAGTATAGGTTTTAGTAAGTAATAATTCAGGAATGTGGGAGGGGAGAGTGTGCTAGCAACAGAAGTTTGGGAGTGGCCCAGATATTGAGCTGTTCAAGGCATATTAAAATAGAAGGCTCTCTCTCTCTCTCTCTCTCTCTCTCTCTCTCTCTCTCTCTCTCTGTCTCTCTCTCTGTGTGTGTATGTGTGTGTGTGTATGTGTGTGTGTATGTGTGTGTGTGTATGTGTGCATGCGCAAGTGCACACGTGTGCATGTGCATGTGTATTTCATTTGGGAATCCAGACCATTGGGGCAGGTAGCTAGGAATATGTGGCTGCTGGTGAGTTTAGAGCAGATTAATGTACTACCTCAACATTACAGTCTCTCAGATTCAGTTTGTTTGTTTGTTTGTTTGTTTGTTTGTTTTAATGTGTTCCTCAGACTAGATAATGTAATTGACTTGTACCCAAGTTTGCTGGCTCCTTTCCCTGTCAGGTCAAACCTTTTTCTGAACACCCTTAGTAACATCTTAAAATTAGGCTTCAATTCTAAACTTCTTCATTAGTCCATTTTAAGTATTTCTTGTCTGTGGTCGGTAGTGCGTGTTCTGTGAGGCAGCCTTCTTAGTCCTGTGCTTTGTCCCGCAGGTATGGATTCATTTTTTTTCCTCTGAACACATTTAAAGCAGCTCGTCTAATGCACTTAGTATCCGGGCTTCTTAGGGACTGTTGCTGAGACTTCTATTTTCTTCTTACGTATGGTTGAATTACATTTTTGTGTGAGCCTCACATTTTATTATTGAAAGCTGGACATGTTAAGAAATACATTGCTCCTACAGAAATCATTCACTCTCCTCGTTTGCTTGTCCTTCTGTCGAGTCACTTTCTCAGCTTCCTTCCTTCCTTCCTTCCTTCCTTCCTTCCTTCCTTCCTTCCTTCCTTCCTTTCTTTCTTTTCTACCTAGCTTTGGTTGTTCTAGAACTCACTATGTAGACCAGCTTGGCCTCTAACTCACAGAATCCCATCTAGCTCTGCCTCCTGCCTCTTCCCAGGTCCTGAGCTAGCTCTTGAAAATATTATTTGTGTGCCATGCATAGCCCTTTGAATTGCTGCTTGCTTCTTCCAATGGCAGCAGAGATGTTTTTGTTGTTGTTATTTGTTTATTAATGCCTGGGTCACGGTCTTAGTTATGTTTTTTATTGTTGTGAAGAGACATTCCTATAAAGGAAAACATTTAATATTGAGGTTGGCTTACAGGTCAGAGGTCTTGTTCATTGTCATCATGGTGGGAAGCATGGTGATATGCAGTCAGACATGGTGGGGAGAAGGAGCTGAGAGTTCTACATATATCTGCAGACAGCAAGAAGTGACAGAGACCCTGGACCTGGACTGAGCATCTGAAGCCTCTAAACCACCCCCAGTGACACACTTTTTCCAACAAGATCACACCTCCTAATAGTGCCACTCCCCATGGGCCTACAGGGCCATTTTTACTCAAACCACAGCAGTCACCAATGCCTCTAGTCTGTAATGAGGAACTCTGCATATGTAGAAGGGTATTGAATTCTTAGGCACCATGATGGTTTACATTAAAAGTGAACTTGGTGTGATATAGAATCACTGTAAAGGCAAATCTCTAGGCAAGCTTGAAAGGGTTGATCTAGATTAGACTGGCTGAAGTAGGAAGACTCACCTAACCATGAGTACCATCCCATGGACCTGGTTCCAGACTGGATAGAGAAAGAGAATATGATCTCAACTCTCTGCTACCTTAGTGGCCACAGTGTGGCCAGCTATGTCCTGCTGCTCTGCCTTTCCTGTCATGATGGGTTGTGTCCCCGAAACTGTGAACCTAAATGAACAGTTTCCTCTTATGATATTTTTGTCAGCTATTTTTGTCATACAAAGAGATGGATGACAATTATAGGCACGTGATTTACAGTCCTACTATTACCCTTACTCCTGTCTGTGTAGTTTTTCAGGACAGACAGAGGTATGACTTTGGGACCCTGTTTGCTCTCTCTTAGGTTTGTAGAAAGTTATGGGTAACATACTGAGAACACAACATTTAGTAAATTTATCTCTAGTTCAACTGATCTGAGTCTTCTGACCTAGAAATAAAGAAATGAGTTTTTCTCACTTGTAGGAGAAATAAAAAATCTATATAACTAGCCTCACAAATTTCGTAAAGCTCAGCAGTAGCTCTGGACTTTTATTTTGGTGGGGGGAGGCGGGTTATTACATAATCATGAAACACTCTTATCTTTTCCCTGTATTTCCCATGAAGACTTTCCCAGTTCACAGGATTTTCAGCCTGACCAAAATCTGCCTCCAGAGTCTGTATGCTTTCATGTTTCCATAGTTTAATGTGCATAGTTTAATGCTTTCAATTTCAAATGAAAGGTGAGTTGTGGTAAGAATATAAGCTCTACACACATGCATACAGGAGGAGTACTAACTGAACTCAGTAGGTTGCATATATTATATGTGCATATTGTGCATACTTATTTACATATGTAGCAACAAAAATAATGGAATAGGAAATCATGAATTAGAGAGGGACCTGTAGGATATGAGAAGAATTGGAGAACAGAGAAAATGGATGGAATATTACATTATTTTAAATTATATTACATTAAGTTAAAAGTTACAAAGAAGGCCCTGCCCTCCTAGAGCCCCATCTCCATTCCAGTCTGTACCTCCACCCATACTTGTGGATCACCATGCCTGGCTACCTCCAGTCCTGCCTTGTCTCTTAGGAGGACCCCTTTAACCAGGGACACAGGTGAGAACACCTGCACCAATACCCAGGTCATCTGGGACCCCAGCAGACAGGGGCTCTGTCCCACCCTGTCAGAGACCCATCTCCCAGATAATCTACACCTCCCACCTGCACTCACAGTGGATCAGTGTGCTTGCCCTCCTAACCCAGGGCCCTGCATGTCTCCCAGGATGCTTGCTGTATGCAGGGGCATAGGAGTTCTGCTCTAACCAGAGACATATCAGTTTTTGCTTTCCAGGAGGACAGCTCTAACCCAGGACACACAACTCCACCTACCTCCTAGGAGATCTGCTCCAATCTAGGACACCCAGGCCTGTCAACACCAGAAACAACCAGATGGTGAGAGGCAAGTGCAGGAACATAATCAATAGAAACCAATGCAATTTGGCACCATTAAAACCCAGCTATGTTACTAGAGAAAGTCCTAGATACCCTAACAAACCTGAAGAACAAGATTCTGACCTTAAATTCCATCTCAGGAAGATGATAGAGGTCTTTAAAGAGGATATAAATAATTTCCTTAAAGAAATACAGGAAAATACAGTTAAACAGGCAAAGGAAATGAACAAAACTGTCCAAGAATGAAAATATAAAAATAGAAGCAATAAAGAAAACACAAAGGGAGGCAACCCTGGAGATGGAAAACCTAGGAAAGAGAACAGGAACTACAGATGCAAGCATCACTAACAGAATACAAGAGACATGTAAGAGAATCTCAGATGTAAAAGATACCATAGAAAAACTTGGTACATTCATCAATAAAAATGTCAAGTGTAAAAAGTTCCTATTGCAAAACATCCAGGAAATTTGGGGCACAATGAAAAGACCAAACCTAAGAATGGCAGGAATAGAAAAGGGTGAAGATTCCCAGTTCAAAGGACCAGAAAATATCTTCAACAAAATCATAGAAGAACACTTCTAAGGAAAGAGATAGCTGTAAATACACCAGATAGATTGGAGAAGAAAAGCTTCCCACTACATAGAAAAACAACAACAAAACACTAAATGTATAGAACAAAGAAAGAATATTAAAAACTGTAAAGGGAAAGAGGCCAAGTAACACATAAAGGCAGACCTATCAGAATTACACCAGACTTCTCTTAAGCCAGAAGATCCTGGACAGATGTCTTTCAGACCATAAGAGAACACAACTGTCAGACTACTATATCCAGCAAAACTCTCGATCACCATAGATAGAGGATTCCATGACAAAATGAAATTTAAACAATATCTTTCTACTAATACAGTCCTACAGAGGATACTAGAAGAAAAACTCCAACACAAGAAGGGTAAGTACATTTAACAGAAGAAATTAATCATCTCACAACAAATCCAAGAGAATCACACACACATAGTACTATATCCAACAACAAAATAACAGGAACTAGAAATCATTGGTCATTAATATCTCTCAATATCAAAGGACTCAATTCACTAATAAAATGAAACAGGCTAATGGACTAGATATGTAAACAGGATCAATCATTTTGCTGTATACAAGAAACATATCTCGGCAACAAAGATAGACACTGCCTCAGAGTAAATGGCTGAAGAAAGGTTATCCCAGCAAATGATCTCAAGAAGCAAGCTTGAGTAGCCAGTCTAATAAAATAGACTTTTAACTAAAAGTAATCAAAAGAGATGGGGAGGGGCACTTCATACTCATCAGAGGAAAAATCCACAAGATAAAGTCACAATTCTGAATATCTATGCATCAAATGTAAGGGCACTCACGTTCATAAAAGAAACCTTTTAAAGCTCAAAACACAATGAACATCACAACATAATAGTGGGAGACTTCAACTTGCCAGTCTCACCAATGGACAGGTCTTTGAAACAGGAACTAAACAGAGACACAATGAAACTAACAAGTTATGAACCAAATGGATTTAACAGATTTAATATTCTATAGAACATTTCACTCCCAAACAAAAGAATATACCTTCTTCTCAGCACCTCATGGAATCTTCTTCAAAATAGACCATTATCTAACACAAAACAAACCTCAAAAAATACAAGAAGATTGAAACAACCCCTAGCATCCTATCAGATCACCATGAATTATGGCTGGACTTCAACAACAATTGAAACAACAGAAAGTCCACATACGGAAACGAACAACTCTCTGCTCATTGATAACCGTTTTATAGAGAAATAAAGAAAGAACTTAAAGACTCTCTAGAATTCAATGACAATCAAGACACAAAATAAAAAAAAAACTAATGGGACACTATGAAAGCAGTGTTAAGAGGAAAATTCATAGCACTAAGTGCCTTCATAAAGAAATTGGAGAGATTTTACACTAGCAGCTTAACAGCCCACCTGAAAGCTGTAGAACAAAAAGAAGCAAGCACACCCAAGAGGAGTAGATTCAGGAAATAGTCAAACTCAGGGCTGAAATCATCCAAGTAGAAACAAAGAAAACAATACAAAGATTCAACCAAGAGTTGATTCTATGAGAAAATCAACAAGACAGACAAACCCTTAGCTAAACTAATTAAAGGGCACAGAGACAGTATCCAAATTTTAAAAATCAGAAATGAAATGGGGGAACATAACAACAGAAAATAAGGAAATTCAAAAAACTGTCAGGTCTTATTATAAAAGTTTATACACACAAAAAACCTGGAATATTCAATGACATTGATGATTTTCTAGACAAAGTTAAATCAAGATCAAGTAAACTATCTAAACAGTCCCTTAGAAGCAGTCATTAAAAACCTCCCAACCAACCAACCAAAAAAAAAAAAAAAAGTCCAGGGCTAGATGGCTTTAGCATAGAATTCTATAGGACTTTCAAAGAAGAGCTAATATCAATACTCCTCAAACTATTCCACAAAATAAAAACAAAAGGAACACTAATTCATTCTATGAGACCACAGTTACCCTGATACCTAAACCACACAAAGGCCCGAAGGCCCAACAGAGAGCTTCAGACCAATTTTGCTTGTGGACATCAACACAAAAGTACTCAATAAAATTCTCATATAATGAATCTAAAAACACATCAAAAATATCATTCATCAGGATCAAGTAGGTTTCATCTCAGGGATGCAGAGATGGTTCAATATACTAAAATCTATCAACATAGTCTAGTATATAAACAAACTCAAAGAAAAAAATTCACATGATCATCTTTTTTTAAAAATTTTATTTTCTATATTCTTTGTTTACATTGCAAAGGCTTTCCCCTTTTCCAGTCCCCCCCTCACCATGTGTCCCATAAGTCCTCCCCCCGCCCCCCCCACCCGCACATTCCCCAATCACCCCCCAACCCTTTCTCTGTTCTGGTACTCTCCTGCAAGACTGGAACCAGTCTTTTCTGGACCAGTGTCCTCTCATTCCTTCTTGGGAATCTTTTGATTTGCTAATTGTGCCTTGAGTATTCAGAGCTTCTGGGCTCATTAATATCCACTTATCAGTGATTGCATTTCATGTGTATTCTTTTGTGATTGGGTTAACTCACTTAGGGTGATATTTTCCAGATCCAACCATTTGCCTACAAATTGCATGAATTCATTATTTTGAATTGCTGAGTAGTATTCCATTGTATAAATATACCACATTTTCTGTATCCATTCCTCCTTTGAGGGACATCTGGGCTCCTTCCAGCTTCTGGCTATTATAAATAAGGCTGCTATGAACATAGTGGAGCATATGTCTTTATTGCATGCAGGGGAATCCTCTGGGTATATGCCCAGGAGTGGTGTGACAGGGTCCATTGGAAGCATCATGCCCAATTATCTGAGGAACCGCCAGACTGATTTCCAGATCAGTTGTACCATCTTGCCATCCCACCAACAGTGGAGGAGTGTTCCTCTTTCTCCACATCCTCACCAGCACCTGTTGTCTCTTGAGTTTTTATTCTTAGCCATTCTGACTGGTGTGAGGTGGAATCTCAGGGTTGTTTTGATTTGCATTTCCCTGATGACTAATGATGTTGAACATCTCTTAAGGTGCTTCTCAGTCATCCAAATTTCTTCTGGTGAAAATTTCTTGTTTAGCTCTGTACCCCATTTTTTTAATAGGGTTATTTGGTTCTTTGGGGTCTAACTTCTTGAGTTCTTTGTATATATTAGATATCAACCCTCTGTCAGATGGTGAAGATCTTTTCCCAATTTGTTGGTTGTCGTTTTGTCCTTCTGACAGTGTCCTTTGCCTTACAGAAACTTTGTAATTTTATGAGGTCCCATTTGTCAATTCTTGATCTTAGAGCATAATCTATTGGTGTTCTGTTCAGAAACTTTCCCCCTGTGCCTTTGTCCTCTAGGGTCTTCCCCAGCTTCTTTTCTATTAGTTTTAATGTGTCTGGCTTTATGTGGAGGTCCTTGATCCACTTGGAGTTGATCTTAGTACAAGGTGATAAGAGTGGGTCAATTTGCATTTTCTGCATATTGACCTCCAGTTGAACCAACACCATTTGTTGAAAAGGCTATCTTTTTTACACTGGATGGTTTTAGCTCCTTTATCAAAGATCAAGTGACCATAACTCTGTGGGTTCCTTTCTGGGTCTTCAATTCTATTCCATTGATCTATTTGCCTGTTGTTGTACCAATACCATGCAGTTTTTAACACAGTTGCTCTGTAGTACTCCTTGAGGTCAGGGATATTGATTCCCCCAGAAGTCCTTTCGTTGTTGAGAATAGTTTTAGCTATCCTGGGTTTTTTGTTATTCCAGATGAATTTAAGAATTGCTCTTTCTAGATCTACAAAGAATTGATTTGGGATTTTGATGGGGATTGCATTGAATCTGTAGATTGCTTTTGGCAAGATGGCCATTTTTATTATATTGATCCTGCCAATCCAAGAGCAAGAAATATTTTTCCATCTTCTGAGGTATTCTTCGATTTCTTTCTTCAAGGACTTGAAGTTCTTGTCATACAGATCTTTCACTTGTTTGGTAAGAGTCACGCCAAGATACTTTATATTGTTTGTGGCTATTGTGAAGGGTGTTATTTCCCTAACTTCTTTCTCAGCCTGCTTGTCCTTTGAGTACAAGAAGGCTACTGATTTGCTTGAGTTGATTTTATAACCACCCATTTTGCTGAAGTTGTTTATTAGCTGTAGAAGTTCTCTGGTGGAGTTTTTTGGGTCGCTTAAGTATACTATCATATCATCTGCAAATAATGATAGTTTGACTTCTTCTTTTCCAATTTGTATCCCTTTGACTTCCTTATGTTGTCTAATTGCTCTCACTAGAACTTCAAGTACTATATTGAAAAGATATGGAGAGAGAGGGCAGCCTTGTTTAGTCCCTGATTTTAGTGGGATTGCTTCAAGTTTCTCTCCATTCAGTTTGATGTTTGCTGTATATCGCTTTTATTATGTTTAGGTATGGGCCTTGGATTCCTGTTCTTTCCAGGACTTTTAGCATGAAAGGATGCTGAATTTTGTCAAATGCTTTTTCAGCATCTAATGAGATGACCATGTGGTTTTTTCTTTGAGTTTGTTTATGTAGTGGATTACATTGATGGATTTCCGTATGTTGAACCATCCCTGCATCCCTGGGATGAAGCCTACTTGATCACTGAGAATGATTATTTTGATGTGCTCTTGGATTCGGTTGGCAAGGATTTTATTTAGTATTTTTGCATCGATATTCATAAGGGAAATTGGCCTATAGTTCTCTTTCTTTGTTGGATCTTTGTGTGCTTTTGGTATCAGTGTAATTGTGGCTACGTAGAACGAGTTGGGCAGTGTTCCTTCTGTTTCTATTTTGTGGAATAGTTTGAAGAGTATTGGTGTTAGCACTTCTTTGAAAGTCTGATAAAATTCTGCACTAAAACCATCTGGTCCCGTAGTTTTTTTGGTTGGGAGACTTTCTATAACCCCTTCTATTTCTCTAGGGGTTATGGGACTGTTTAGCCGATCTAATTGATCCTGATTTGATTTTGGTATTTGGTATCTGTCTAGGGAATTGTCCATTTCCTCCAGATTCTCCAGTTGCATTGAATATAGGCTTTTGTAGTAGAATCTGGTGATTTTTTGAATTTCCTCAGTTTCTGTTGTTATATCCCCCTTTTCGTTTCTAATTTTGTTAATTTGGATACTGTCTCTGTGCCCATTGGTTAGTCTGGCTAAGGGTTTATCTATCTTGTTGATTTTCTCAAAGAACCAGCACCTGGTTTTGGTGATTCTTTGTATGGTTCTCTTTGTTTCTACTTGATTGATTTCAGCCCTTAGTTTGATGATTTCCTGTCTTATACTCCTCCTGGGTGAATTAGCTTCTTTTAGTTCCAGGGCTTTCAGGTGTGCTGTTAAGCTGCTAGTGTATGCTGTCTCCAGTTTCTTTTTGGAGGCACTCACTGCAATGAGTTTTCCTCTTAGCACTGCTTTCATTGTGTCTCATAGATTTGGATAGGTTGTACCTTCATTTTCATTGAATTCTAAAAAGTCTGATTTCTTTCTTTATTTCTTCCTTGACCAAGGTGTCATTGAATAGAATATTGTTCAGTTTCCATGTGTATGTGGGCTTTCTGTTGTTTTTCTTGCTATTGAATACCACTTTTACTCCATAGTGATCTGATAGGAGGCATGGGACTAGTTCGATCTTCTTGTATTTGTTGACATGTGTCTTGTGACCAATTATATGATTGATTTTGGAGAAGGCACCATGTGGTGCTGAGAAAAAAGGTATATTCTTTTGCTTTGGGATGAAATGTTCTATATATATCTGTTAAATCCAATTGGTCTAAAGCTTCAATTAGTTTCACTGTGTCCCTGTTTAGTTTCTGGTTTCCTGATCAGTCCCTTGAGGATAGTGGTGTGTTGAAGTCACCCACAATTATTGTGTTAGGTATAATGTGTGCTTTAAGCTCTAGTAGAGTTTCTTTTACGAATGAGTTTGCTCTTGCATTTGGAGCATAGATGTTCAGTATTGAGAGTTCTTCTTGGTGAATTTTTTCTTTGACTAGCAAGAAGTGACCTTCTGTGTCTCTTTTGATGACTTTAGGTTGGAAGTCAATTTTATCTGATATTAGAATGGCTACTCCGGCTTGTTTCCTGAGACCATTTGCTTGTAAAATTGTCTTCCAGCCTTTTACTCTAAGGTAGTGTTTGTCTTTGACACTGAGATGTGTTTCCTGTATGCAGCAAAATGTAGGGTCCTGTTTCCATATCCAGTCTGTTGGTCTATGTCTTTTTATTGGGGAATTGAGTCCATTGATGTTAAGAGATATTAAGGAATAGTAATTATTACTTCCTGACATTATTGACATTATTTTTTGTATATTAGCATGGTTATCTTCTTTTGTGTTTGATGAGAGGGGTTTTTTATCTTGATTCTTCTGGGGTGTGGTTTCCCTCCTTGTGTTATGTTGGGTTTGTGGAAAGATAATGTGCAAATTTGGTTTTGTCATGGAATACCTTGGTTTCTCCATCTATGACGATTGAGAGTTTTACTGGCTATAGCAGTTTTGACTGAAATTTCTGTTCTCTTAGAGTCTGCATGATATCTGCCCAGGATCTTCTAGCTTTCATGGTCTCAGGTGAGAAGTCTGGTGTAATCCTAATAGGTCTTCCTTTATATGTTACTTGGCCTTTTTCTCTTATTGCCTTTAATATTCTTTCTTTGTTTAGTACATTTGGGGTTTTGATTATAATGTGACGGGAGGTATTTCTGTTCTGGTCCAGTCTGTTTGGAGTTCTGTAGGCTTCTTGTATATTCATGGGCATCTCTTTATGTTGGGGAAGTTTTCTCCCATAATTCTGTAGAAGATATTTGCTGGCCCTTTAAGTTGTATATCTTCCCTCTCATCTATGCCTATAGTCCTTAGGTTTGGTCTTCTCATTGTGTCCTTGATTTCCTGGATGTTTTGGGTTACAAGCTTTTTGCATTTTGTATTTTCTTGGACTGTTGAATCAATTGTTTTTATGGTATCTTCGGCATCTTAGATTCGTTCTTCTATCTCTTGTATTCTATTGTTGATATTTGCATATATGGCCCCTGATCTCTTCCCAAGGTTTCCTATCTCCAAAGTTGTCTCCCTTTGAGATTTCTTAGTTGTTTCTACTTCTGTTTTTAGATCCTGGATGGTTTTGCTCAGATCTTCTACTTGCTTGTTTGTATTTTCATGTATTTCTTTAAGAGTTTTTTTTTTTTTGTGTGTGTGTGTGTGTTTCCTCTTTCATGACTTCTACTTGTTGGCCCACGTTCTCCTGTATTTCTTTAAGTGGTTTTTGTACTTGCTCCTTATTGGATCCTAATTTTTGATTCATATTCTCCTGAATTTCTTTAAGTGATTTTTGTGTTTGCCTTGAAAGGGCTTCATATTTTTGATCCATTTTCTCCTGTATTTCTTTAAAAGATTTATCTATGTGTTCCACTATCAGCATCCTGACCAGTGATTTTAGATCCAAATCTTGTTTTTCTGGTGTGTTGGGGTATCCGGGACTTACTGCTGTCAGGGTACTGGGTTTGGATGCTGCCATATTGCCTTGATTTCTATTAGTAACGTTCCTACGTTTGCCTTTTGCCATTTGGTTATCTCTGGCCTTAGATGGTCTTGTAGTCACTAGCTGGTGCTTGAACGTCCTGTGGGCTCAAAAGGCTATTTCCCCACCACTGGATGACTGGGTTTTCCCTGGCACAGATTGCTGATGTTTTGTTCTCCTCTTGAGTGCTGTTGGACCCCTGGTGTATCTTGCTCTAAGCAATGTTATATTCAGTTATCTCTGTGGATCTGATGCTGCTTGTCCTCTCTGGTTCTGTTTGCTTAGTTCAGTCAGCAGCAAGGATGCTGTCTGCAGCCTCGGGGAGTAGGGAGTGCAGAGTGCAGGGACTCCAGAGGGCCGGGAACCCATGCCCTGCTGGAACACAGGAACTGCTGCTCTGCCAAGCTCCCGTTCTTAGATGACTGGCTGGCGGCCCCGGTCCCCCGAGATCTTAAGCTTGGGGTATCTCAGGTATCTGTTTCTGCCCACTTGGTCTAAGCACCCGCTACCAAGATGGCTGTGGTTGAGCAGCTCACATGATCATCTTATTAGATACGGAAAAAGCCTTCAACAAAATCCGATGCCCTTTTTTGTTAATGTCTTGGAGAGATCAAGAATTCAATGCACACACCCAAACATAATAAAAACAATATACAGTAAGCCAATAACCAACACCAAATTAAAGGAAGAGAAACCTGAAGCAATCCCACTAAAATTGGGGACAAGACAAGGTTACCCACTATCCCTGTCTATTCAATATAGTGCTTGAAGTTCTAGCTAGAGTAAAAAGACAACAAAAGCAAATCAAGGGGATATAAATTAGAAAGGAAGAAGTATCAAGGCATCACTATTTGCAGATGATATGATAGTACACACAATTGACCCCCCAATTTTCACTAGAGAACGACTACAGCTGATAAACAACTTCAGCAAAGTGACTAGATATAAAATTAAACAAATCATTAGCTTTCCTTTATACAAATGATAAAGGTGATAAGAATGTATCCAACACCCTTCACAATAGCTACAAATAATACAAAATATTTTGGTGTAACTTTAACCAAGCAAGTGAAAGATTCATGTGACAAGAACTTCAAGTCCCTGAAGAAAAACATCAAAGAGGACCTCAGAAATTGGAAAGATGGATCCGGCAGGATTAACATAGTGAAAATGTCCATGATACCAAAATCAATCTACAGATTCAATTCAATTCTCATCAAAATTCCAACACATTTCTTTTTTACAGACATTGAAAGAGCAATTCTTAAATTCATATGGTAAAACAAACAAACAAACAACAAACCAGGACAGCCAAAATGATTCTGAACAATAAAAGAATTTCTGGAGCTATTTTCATTCCTAACCCCGAGCTGTACTACAGAGGAATAGTGATTTTAAAAAACTACATGGTATTGGTACAGAGACAGACAGTTTGACCAATGGAATAGAATTGAAGACCCAGAAATAAACCCACATAGCTATGGACACTTGCTTTTGGAAAAAGAAGCCAAAACCCCACAGTAGAAAAAGAAAGCATCTTCAACAAATGGTGCTGGTCTCACTGGTAGACTGCATGTCAAGCAATACCTATCACCCTGCCCAAAGCTCAAGCCAAAGTGGGTCAAATACTTCAACATAAAACTGGAGACACTGATCTAACAGAAGATAAAGTGGGAAATAGTCATAGATGGGTTGGCACAGTACAAAATTTCCTGAACAGAACACTAATGGCTCAGGCTCTAAGATCAACAATTGATAAATGGAACCTCTTGAAATTGAAAAGCTGCTGTAAGGCAAAGAACATTATCAATAGTATAAAGTGGCAGCCTACAGATTGGGAAAAGATCTTTACTAATCCTACATTTGACAGAGGACTAATATCCAAAATATTTAAAGAACTCAAGAAGTTAGTCTCCAAAATACCAACTAATCCAATTAAAAAATGGAGTACAGAGCTAGTCAGAGAATTCTCCACAGAGGAATCTCAAATGACTAAGACGCACTTGAAGAAATGTTCAACATCTTTAGTCATCAGGAAGAGGGTGACCTCATAGGAAGACCAGCAGTCTCAACTAACCAGACCCCTGAGATCTCTCAGACACTGAGCCACTAACCAGGCAGCACACACCAGCTGGTCCTAGGCCCCTGACACGTATATAGCAGACGACTGCCTGGTCTGGCGTCAGTGAGAGAAGACAGACCTAACCCTTGAGAGACTTGAGGCCCCCGGGAGTGGGAAGATCTGGCTGGGGATAGGAACATCCTCTTGGAGACAGAGGGGAGGAGGAATGGAATGAGGAATTGTGGGAGTGTGGACTGGAAGGGAAACAATGGTTGGACTGTAAAAAAAAGTAGCAATAATTAAAGAAAAAAAGAAAAAGGTGATCACATGGAGTTGAGAGGCGAAAGTGGTTGTAAATAGAGGGAGGATTTTAAAGGAGAGGATGAAGTGTAGAGTTCTTTCAAAACATGCGTGCATATGAAACTCTCAGACAATAAAAAAAAACATTTCTATTAAACAAATGCAAATCAAAATGACCCTGAGATTTCACCTTACACCAATCAATATGGCTAAGATCAAAAGCTCAAGTGACAGCAAATGCTGGAAAGGATGTGGAGAAAGAGAAACACTCCTCCATTGCTGGTGGGATTGCAAATTTGTACAACCACTCTGGAAATCAATCTGGCAGTTCCTCAGAAAATTGGAAATAGTTCTACAGAAGATCCAGCTGTACTGTTCCTGGGCATATACCCAAAAGATGCTCCACCATATCACAAGGACTGTGTTCATAGCAGCTCTACTCATAATACCCAGAGATGAAAACCTCACTGATATTCCTCAACCGAAGAATGGATACAGAAAATGTGGATCATTTACACAATGGAACACAAAAATGGAGTAGAGACTGAACCAACAGCTGACCAGTGACTGGCCTGACTTAGGATCCATGCCAGGGGTGGGTACCAATCCCGGACACTATTACTGATGCTATTTTTGTGTTTATAGACAGGAGCCTAGTGTGGTTGTCTTCTGAGAGGATCTATCCAGCAGCTGAGATAGATGCAGATACCCACAGTCAAGCATTGGAGAGAGGTTGAGGACCCCGTGAGAGTTAGGGGAAGGATTGAAGGAACCGAAGGGAATGGCCACCCCACAGGAAGACCAACAGTGTTACCTAACCTGGACCCCAGGGAGCCCCCAGAAACTGAGCCACCAACCAAAGAACATACATGGGCTGGTGTGAAGACCCGGCACAAAAGTAGCCAAGGATAGCTATGACTGGCCTCCATGGGAGAGGATGTACCTAATCCTGCAGAGACTTGATGCCCCAGGGTCCGGGGATAAGGGGGAGCCCCCTCTCAGAGGGGGATGGGGATCGGGAAAGAACTCTGCTAGGGGAAACTGGGAGGAGGAAATAAATAAAATAATTAATTAATAATATATATATATTTATTTAAATTACAGAGAGACCATGTGATTTAGTTCATGCAGATACTGTTTGTGGTTCTATTTGTAAATGTGCTTTGCTTGTTTTACACGAAGTAAGTCAGAAGCAGTTTGTGTAAGAAGACAAAGATAACAGCGGTTCCTTTATTCGCGCCCTATTCTCGTGCACACGGGAGGGGAGGCTGGCGGCCAGTCGCAGGCGTTTGTGCGCTTGGCCCTTGGCATGTGTCGCTGTATGGATTAAAGATGCTGGACTTGCAGAACATGCGGGTCCCGAGGAAGTGGGATATGGTTTGAAGTTGGTGATAATGATGATGGATTGTATTTGACACATCTGTCTACATTTCCCCCAGATCCTGGATCCATATTCATCATTAAATAGCTTCAGATAAAGGGGGAAGAAGCCCCACGTGAGTGTTTGGAGAGAGATTCAGGAAGATGACTTACAGAGCAGGCCACTGACACATCACTTCTGGTCGGTTACCCTGTGTTCAACGCAACCTTTACATTTGTGTTTCACCTTTTTTTAAAAAAAAAAAAAAAAAAAAAAACAAAACAAAAAACTATTGACTTAATATGGGTAGGTCCTTTGTCACAGCCTTTTGCTTTACTTTCAAGATCTGGGAATTTCTTTTATTTGTTTATTTTTCATCTGGGCATTGAAAGACTAGAGAAACGGGCATCCTGAATTTGAGCCTTAGGACCCACATATTGAAAGGAAGGAACTAAATCTGATCTCCACATGTCCTTAAATGCACACACACACATACACACACACCAAACAAACAAAAAAATTAAAGGAGTGTAATGGCTCTTCCTAGTTGGTCAACTTGACTATATTTGAGATGAGCTCAGAAGTGCAGGGCTCACCTGTAATCCAGATCTTGAAAACCAGACACAGGTTTCTGACAAGGATCTTGGCATGGGAATCGTGAGGCATAGTGGTCACGACAAGCTTAGGCCCAGGCAAGGTAGTACATGCCTTTAATCCTAGGAGACTAAGGCAAGGAGATCTCTGAGTTCAAGGTCATTCTGGGACAGAACAAGTCCCAGGTCCAGATGTGGTGACACACACCTTTAATCTGGGCCACACCTTCCGCTGGAGACCTCCATAAGGACTTTGGAAGAAGGAAGATTCCCTCTTCTTCGCCTGCTTGCACTTACTTACCAGCACATCTGTTGGAACCTACTTCTTCAGAAGACCAGCTGAAACAGCTAGCCTCGTGGGACTGAGCAACTTCTGGATCCTTGGACTTTCCACTCACAGCAAACCATTGTCAGGGAGTTGGACTACACACTACGTCATCATAACAAATTCCCTTACTTTATAGAGACTACCCATAAGTTCTGTGACTCTAGAGAACCCTGACTAAAGCAAAGAGTTGTTGTATATTGTAGTTGAGTAGATGCACAGGAGAGCCCAGCAGGCGTGCAGGTGTGTCTCTGTGTGTGTGTGTGTGTGTGAGAGAGAGAGAGAGAGAGAGAGAGAGAGAGAGAGAGAGAGAGAGAGCATTTGCTCAGGTGAGCTGAGCAGGTGCACATTTTGAGTACTTATTTTTCTCTGCCCAGGACTATGGGGTGAGTAGCTGCTTCAGTGATGGGATGGAACCTAATTTTTGTCAGGGTATTTTGTTACAGCAACAGAAATTTAACCAGGACAGAAGGGGACTTAGGTAGACTTCTGAATGAACACAAGAGAGACCGCCATTTTGATGAGCGGAGACTGTGCGCTTAGTTAATGTCCCTTTCCTTTTCTGTAATGGACCTTTCACCAGCATCATGGTATTATTTAAATTCTGAGTGTATAGTTTCTAGCATTTGTAAAAATCCATTGCAGTATCTTAAAAATCCATTTAAAGAACAGATTTTAAATCACGTGATCAATATTCACTGAGAAGGCTTTTCTCTTTCCAATACTAAATAAGGAATTTTTTTATTATTATTGGATATATTCTATATTTACAATTCATTTCCCTTTTTCTGGTTCCCCACCACCTAAAGGTCCCACATGCCCTTTTCTCTCCCCCTGCTCCCCTATCCACCCCTTCCCACTTCCCTGTTCTTGTATTCCCCTACACTGATGCTTTGGTCCATTCTAGCACCAGTGTCCACTCCTTTCTTCTTGTCAGACATCATTTGGTATGTGATTTATGTCTTTGGTGTTCCAAGATTCTAGGCTAATATCCACTTATCAGTGACTGCATACCATGGGTATTCTTTTTTTTTTTTTTTTTTTTTTTTTTTGGTTTTTCGAGACAGGGTTTCTCTGTATAGCCCTGGCTGTCCTGGAACTCACTCTGTAGACCAGGCTGGCCTCGAACTCAGAAATCCACCTGCCTCTGCCTCCCAAGTGCTGGGATTAAAGGCGTGCACCACCACTCCCGGCGCCATGGGTATTCTTTTGAGACTGGGTCACCTCACTTAGTATGATGTTCTCCAGCTCCATCCATTTCTCTAAGAATTTCATGAATTCATTGTTTCTAATGGCTGAATAGTATTCCATTGTGTATATATACCACATTTTTTGTATCCATTCCTCCGTTGAGGGACATCTGGGTTCTTTCCAGCTTCTGGCTATTATATATAAGGCTGCTATGAACATAGTGGAACATGTATCCTTATTGCATGCTGGAGAATCTTCTGGGTATATTCCCAGGAGTGGTATGGCTGGGTCCTCCGGAAGTATCGTGTCCAGTTTTCTGAGGAACCACCAGACTGATTTCCAGAGTGGTTGTACCACCTTGCAGTCCCACCAGTAGTGGAGGAGTGTTCTTCTTTCTCCACATCCTCGCCAACACCTGATGTCTTCTGAATTTTTAATCTTAGCCATTCTGACTGGTATGAGGTGAAATCTCAGGGTTGTTTTAATTTGCATTTCCCTAATGACTAATGATGTTGAACATTTTTTAAGGTGTTTCTCAGCTATCCGAATTTCTTCAGGTGAAAAGTCTTTGTTTAGCTCTGTACCCCATTTTTGGATAGGGTTATTTGGTTTTCTGGGGTCAAACTTCTTGAGTTCTTTGTATACATTGGATATTAGCCCTCTGTCGGATGTGGGGTTGGTGAAGATCTTTTCCCAATTTGTTGGTTGCTGATTTATCCTTTTGACAGTGTCTTTTGCCTTACAGAAACTTTGTAATTTTATGAGGTCCCATTTGTCTATTCTTGCTCTTAGAGCATAAGCTATTGGTGTTCTGTTCAGGAATTTTCCCCCTGAGCCAATGTCCTCAAGGGTCTTCCCCAGTTTCTTTTCTATTAGTTTTAGTGTGTCTGGTTTTATGTGGAGATCCTTGATCCACTTGGAGTTGAGCTTAGTGCAAGGAGATAAGAGTGGATCAATTCTCATTCTTCTGCATGTTGACCTCCAGTTGAGCCAGCACCATTTGTTGAAAAGGCTATCTTTTCCACTGGAAGTTTTCAGCTCCTTTGTCGAAGATCAATTGGCCATAGATGTGTGGGTTCAATTCTGGGTCTTTGATCCTATTCCATTGATCTGCCTCCCTGTCACTGAACTAATACCATGCAGTTTTTAACACTACTGCTCTGTAGTATTGCTTGAGGTCTGGGATATTGATTCCCCCAGAAGTTCTTTTTCTGTTGATGATAGTTTTAGCTATCCTGGGTTTTTTTTGTTATTCCAGATGAATTTGAGAATTGCTCTTTCTAACTCTATGAAGAACTGAGTTGGCATAAATAAGGAAATTTGAAGTGTTCTAGGTTTGCAAAATAATTACATTGATCAAGCTAATGGGAAAAAAACAACTCAAAATATTATAGGCAACCAAAAATAATACCCCCAGTATTGAAATCAGAATGGGAACTGTGGCTTTTCTGCCTGTGCTTAGTACTTGATGGCATTCTATAGGAAAATAATATTCAGTGAAGCTTTGTTCAGTTTTCCTTCATTTCTTCTCCATTTACCAAAGTGATCCACATAAGACACAGGAGTGGCTTATCTCTTATTTTCTATACAGCCTCCATCTCCGGATATAAACAGTTAGACTGTGATTTCTCTGACTTGAAATATAATAAAGCTGTGGCAGGTAGGCAAATAAATAAGGTTTTCAATTCTAAAAAGAAATCCACAAGGGAAAACATTCATTAAGTTGAATTTGGGGGGTATTAGAGCAAATTAATGCAAAACATGCACCTTCACACACACAAAACAATACGGTGGATTTTTTTTTTCTTTTTGCTATGTGTACACTGCACACGTGTGCTGGGTGGGATGCACATTGGGGCCAAGAAAATAAAGATAAAAGGAAGGCAGGAGATTTGTTACTTTCCTTGCTGCCAAGACAGAAGGAAACTTAAGGGACCGGAAGTTTATTTCGTCTCAGAGACAAGCGGCCCTCACGGTAGGGAAAGCCTAGTGGGTAGAGTGGTCTAGTCTGTGAAATCAGCATCTGCCAAGCTTGCTTTCGTCTTGATGGACAGGTAATAGAGAGCTGGGGTCAGATCCCAGAATGTGTACACCTCTAAAGGCCATCCTTATGCCCTGGTTCAATTAGCTAGGACATGCTCTCAGAGGGCCCACCCGCTCTCCAAACAGCGCCATTTGCTGTTTGGTTTATGTATTCAAACTCGTGAGGCAGTGCGGGATGTGTCTGAGTCAAACTGTAACAGAAAGAGATTGCATACAATGATTTACGTGATCACTGTTTTAGGAGCTAGGGAACTGTTCAGTGGGTAGTACCAAAAGCTACCATGATCATTTGCAGAATGCCTTTTTGAAATGTAGTGTGAACAGCTTCCACTGCATATAGCATACAGTTGTTGATATTATAATTGCCAATTAGTAGTAGAATGAGTGACCTGGGAAGGATCGATCGTCATGCACTGATGAGCACTGACAACACGTGTTTCCTAGACTGTCAGACATGCTGTGGGAGGAATCACCCCACCGTCTTAGGAGTATCGGCTGTTAGAACAGAAATGTAAAAGAAGTATAATATTACGCTCTTATGCCCCAAACTATCTAAAAAGGAGAGACCTTTTTGCCTATCCTGTAGCAGTCAGCAAACATAGGACAGAGTTGCTCGAAGAAATTCCCAGGAGTTATTCAGATGGGAGCTAAAGTCCTCGGAGAGACTCTTGGGCTCATCTGATGGTGTCCCAGCCTGTTAAAATCAGGTCAGTATTTGCACCCTAGCTTGGTAGTAAGTTGAACGTCCTTGATGTGTATGGGGCAAGAGTCCAGCAAATGTGTGGACATTCATTACATTCTGAAAATAGACATTTTGTGGTCCCTTGGGGGCAGAGTTTAGTTCCCATTAGTGAGATAAAGGTGCTGAAAGCCACACCAGAGAGAAGCATCTAACGCTGCCCGGGAGCCCCAGCTCTTGAACCCTTTTGCCTGGGCTGGCCGGACTGGCTGCTTCCTCTTACCTTTTACTCTCTAAATGAGTTAATTCATCATTCCAAATTTCATAGACCACTTGTGGGGAATTGTTAGCTGAAGGAGAAAAAGATAAAATAAACATTTAAGTTAACAAATGTATAGATTCTTGAACTTATTTTTTCTTGTGATCCATGTGTACGTCTAGATTTATACCTGACATATAGCTGAAGACATAAAATCTTTAAATTCTTCTACCTCATGCGAGACTATTTTGGACTGTGGGACTTATTTTGGACTTTTAGCACTCATATGAGTGCTAAAATGTATCCAATGAGACATTTGAGAGTTTCACATTTCACTGTATATGAGTCTGTATAATAAAATACAGTATTGACTGTATCTTCTGAAAAGTATTTGCTACACATTAAAAGTGAAACTTAAAGGATTGGGGGACTGGTGACGCTCAGCAGTGTGGGTGTTACACTGTATCTTTGTGTCAGAGCCCTGATACAATGAAGGCTCTGGAATTCTATTTCAACACTCAGTACTCCAAAACACATTACTGAGTTTGTTTTCCATAATGCTGGGCATTATTGCATCAAGCAGCTAACACATAAACCATCACCAATTCTTTATAAACATGCTTTACTATATTTATTTACTTTCCTGCTTGTTTTGTGTATTGTGTCTACGTGTGTGTGTGTGTGTGTGTGTGTGTGTGTGTGTGTGTGATTTCTCTCCATCTACTATGTGGGTCCTGGGGATACTTCTCAAGTCACTGGGCGTGGTGGCAGTGCTTGTCTCTGATGTGACCTGTCACTTCTCCATCACCTCTGATTATCATCTGATGTGATTTCCTTGCTGATGGATGGATAAGAACGGGAGTGGTTTGAAAGGGAGGTGGTCAGCGTCTATGGCTGCATCTAAAGGTAACAGTCCTGTGGAGAAGTCCAATTGGCGTGTGTGAATCACGAAGTTTGGTTGAGAAACAGCTTCTCATTTTTGCATTTTTCCTTATTTTAATGAAACTGTACATTTCCGTGTTTACCTTTCAATAGTGCCTTCCCCACACAGCCTTACTCAAAATATTTGTTCTTCTGCTCTTTTTTTGTCAAACTAATAGGCCCTCATTAAGATAGCAAGTGACAGTGGTTTTGAATAAAAATATACATATGGACACAGTGTCTGTGGTGTAGGTAGCTAGTTAAGAAAATCTTTGGAGAAATGAGCAAGTAAGACTGTGTCTAAAATTTTCAGTTTTAATTAAGCTGGAAACAGATGGTGAATGTTGAGCCTGGTGGCTCAGGCCTGCGATCCCAGCTCTTGGGAGGCTGAGGCAGGAGGATTGCCATGAGTTCAAGGCCAGCCTGAGTTGCATAAAAAACTATCTCATAAAAGTAAACAATCAAACAAAATCAAATTAAAAATACGGTTAGTCATTTTAAAAATCAGTGATGCGAATATTGTGAATCTATAATATGCTGTTTAGCATTCTGAAAGTATGACTTTGTATCCAAACAATTATTTGAGAAGGAAATGAGTTTAAATTCAACTAATTAGTTTTAAAAATTTTAAATGTCCTATATCTTGATAATAATTGCATATTGCCCAAATGTCTGATTGTGCTAACAAGGAGAGTAATTAGCATAATACATACGTGGGAAGATACATCTGTCAGAGTTTATGCTCTTAACTTTAAGGAGAGAGGATCAATTGAGAAAGCAGATAGCAATAATTCCTTCTGTGTGTGTGCTTATATACTCATGTAATAACATACACACTCACCTGACAAAATCCTCACAACTGCCCTCATTTGAAAGGAGCGCAATGCTCATTCGTGTCCAGGGTTGACTTGTACAAAGATGAAACCTGTTCCAGCTGGCTCCTGAGTCCCTTCCTGGGGATATTTGATTTGAAATTCAGATAGTCAATTGGAATCTTCCCTGTGCCTGAAGCTGAATGATTAAACAATGCGCGGAGAGGCAGTGTTAGCCACGTTTCCTGTCAGGCGTAGAACACGAGAGAAACATGATCAGATATGCAGATATCCTGAGAGGAGGCAGAGAAAGCACGCCTCCTCATTCCTGTCCCGAGCCCTAGTTTGTTTTGTGATTCCAGATGAGATAGGACCTCACTGAGTTGACCATGCTGGCTTCAAACTCTCAATATCCAAGAACCCTCCTTCTTCAGCTCCGCACGGGTTTGGGTATGAGTTTACATCATGGGTTCCATTTTTCTTTACGTTGTAATGGCAGTTGTATTCTCAGGATTCTGCAACACATATTGATAACCTCATTTATGTTCTGTTCCTACAGTCATCTTGAGGGCCTATTTTTATAAAAGAATGTTATCTGTATTGTTAAAAGTGTGTGTGTGTGTGTGTGTGTGTGTGTGTGTGTGTGTGTTTTAGCCCTTCTGACATACATGCTCCAATGGGAAGACTCCCTGCTTGGCGTGTTCAGGAGGTGATGAACGGTCCTGCCAATGCGACGTTGCCTTATCTTTGACAACCCAGTGAACTGTCAGTTCATTAGAGTCACTTCTAAGAGCTTGGCTCTGGGGGTGGAGTCAGAGGACAAAGCCAGGAAAAACAGCTTTCATGTGGTTTAGGGATTTGGTTTTTAAAATCAGAGCTAATGAAGTTCATGCCTGGCATGGAGGGGAAAGGGTGTTCACAAGGTAAGTTCGAGACACTCTTTGCCATTCTTCCCCACCCCACCCCACCCCACCCCACCCAGACTCCTCTCCAGACATCCTCTCCAGGTTCTTCATCTATGCAGGACGTTGAAAACGGCTGCTTACTGGCTTACTTTGTCTTCCGCTGTTTTGAAAAGGCAAACAATAAACAAACAAACACCAACCCCAAAATAAACGCAACTCTTTTTATTATTTATTTATTTTAAAAAGATTTATTTTATTATTTATATGAGTACACCATAGCTGTCTTCAGACAAGAGAGCGTCAGATCCCATTACAGATGGTTGTGAGCCACTATGTGGTTGCTGGGACTTGAACGCAGGACCTTTGGAAGGGCAGTCAGTGCTCTTCACCACTGAACCATCTCTCCAGCCCCTAAATACAACTCTTGCTCGAGTCTTACATGAATGCTGCTGTTTTCCAGGCTTGTTTAGGTAGGATGGTTTCCATATTTGTGTATTCAGACGAGGTGCCGCAGTAACTAGAACACAAGAGTGTCTCACTGACTGTGACACCAGAGACCTGACAAACTGTCTCCCATCGTCAGTCAACCCTTCCCAAAGGACAGTTGTGCAATTTCTCTCGTGCATGGGTCACACGTGCCTGATGAAAACCAACTGAAAGCCAACCTGCCCTGTGGCTATGGAGTCTACAAAAGCTCTGAAGTCTAAACATGTGAATGAACCCATGGAGGAGAATTTCTATCTCTGAGTGGGTGGACTACTTCCCACGCCTGGGCCCTGGACACGCAGGGTGGATGAGGCCAGTGAAAATGTCCCCTAGGAGAGATGCCTTGTCCTTGGAGGCACCAGAGAACCCTTTAGGAAACGGCAACACCATTTACTAATTGGGACGAGCCTGGCAGTGTGTGAATGGGCAGTCTGTGGTGTTATGGGCTCGCCCTTAGAATCTTTTTTGCTCTTTTCATTCATCAACAGGCCCTTCCACTGGCGTAGTCCAGGAGTCTGGGGTATAGAGACTGCCTGTGGTGCTCAATCATCATCATTGCCTCAAGTCACTTTTGTGTCTTGAGTTCATATCCCAGACTGCCCCGGCATGCTTTGTTATATATATGTGACCTTGAGAAGTGTATGGATTTTCTGCCTACTGTTGAGATGACGCAGTGTTGCTTATTTACCATCAGCAATTCACATGTATTTTTGTTGTTGTTGTTGTTGTTGTTGATTTTTACTTTTTTATTCTAGTGTTTCTAAGACAGAGGGTGTTGCAAGAGTTTGGTTTGTGAAAACACTCCGTTGTTTGGGCAAAACCAGGCTCCTAGTTTGGTACCTTAGTCTGGTCAGAGCTGAGATGCCTCCACTCTTAGCAGGAGGACTAAGTCAGTTTCAGAGCTGGAGGGTCATAACATCCCCTTCTGGTCTGGTGTGCTTTAAAAGTATCCTGCTTTTAAAAAGTTACTTACTCTACTTTAAACTTAATATTTAGTTACCAGTCCATATTCTTTGAACCATAGATTATGATCTTGTCAGAACCCAAAACTCTCATGTGAAATGAGATTGCCCAGTCCACCATTATGATGACAGAAAGACACTCTTTCTCTGTGTCTGTCTGTCTGTCTGCCTGTCTGTCTGTCTATCTATCTGTCTATCTATCTATCTGTATAATTATTATTTTCAATTAAAAATTTTTAGATAGAGTCTCATATAGCCTCAAAGTTGGTATACAGTTCAGGTGAACCTTGAACATCTGATTCTGCCTCCTAACTGCTGAGATTACAGGTGGAACCTCTGTGCCCAGCTTATACCCTCCTGAGGATTTACCCAGTTGAGGGCTTTGTGCATATCAGGCTGACAGTTACCAGCCGAGCGGTGTCATCGGCCTTCTGTAGCGGTGCTAGCCGAGATTACAGCTAGATGTCACGGGGGCTATCGAGCACTCGGGATATGCGGCAAGCCACTGAGAGGCTGAGGTTTGTTTATTGTGATAAGGCCTCACTTTGTAGCTCAGGCTAGCCTGGAACTCACTATGTTGCTCAGGTCGGCCCTAAAACAAGTGGGCCCAGATTTCTGAGTGCTAGGGTTATAGTCATGACTGATCCCAGACTTTCAGTTGTTTTAATTTTGGTCAATTTAAACTTAGGCAACTATATGTGCTGATGGGCCACCATATTAGATGATACAGTTTAAGGACTTAGCTCCATTATTGATTGCGTTCTTTGAAAGTACTGCCATTTGAAGTAAGTTACCAATCTTTATGCCCAAGAAGGAGAAAGGCTGGCCAGGCTAGGGTTAATATATCCATTCTTCTTCCTGCTGAACGCACCCTCTGCTTTAGAGAGACAATGAAGCCTTGGTGACGCATGCAGCTTATAGGTCTCTTCTGCCTCATCGTAGTCCTCTGCTTTGCACACTTTAGTGAATGTACCAAAGCTGGGTCTAAGCTCTTCAGGTGTCGTGACCTGCGGGACTGTGTCAGCAATGACTGGGGGAGAGGTCTAGGGACAGCGAGGGAAATGGGAAAACACAAGTAATTTGGCATTTGATTTGTGACGGTTGTGTATGCGCGCGCGCCTGCACATGTGTGTGTGTGTGTGTGTGTGTGTGTGTGTATGTATGATTTTTCTCAGAAGAAAACTACCAGCCAACAGCAGCAACAGTAATAATAACAACAAAAAAGCAATAATCTAATGCATCAATGCATCTTTTTAAATATAAAAATTCATTTATTAAGGTAAATATGATGTGTATGAAACACAGGTTTCTCAGGTGGCTAAAAGTGGGGAATTTTAAAGGACTTATTATTATTATTATCATTATTATTATTAATGTTGTGTGCATGTGCAGTTTTGTGCACATGAGCGTCTGCAGATCTGACTGGGTCTGGCGTTACAGGTGACTGTGAACCACTTGAGTACAGGAAATCCAACTTGGGTCCTGTGTAAGAGCCACGCGTGCCCGTAATTACTGAGGCACCTCTCCCACACCTAAAACTGGGGACTTCGATGTTTTAAAGAAAAGTCGCTCATTCAAGTTTCTCTTCAAGAAGAAGATACTTTTGAAGGCCAGAATGATAAACAATAAATGATATTATAAGTAAAGAGTAATATAACAAATGTGAAGGCCTACCAGAGACAGAACAAGGAGAAACTGGAAGATCCACCTGCATTTCTGATCCAGAGACTGTAGCACCAATAAAAATAAAAGCCCATCAGAGCCCAGTGCTCCCTATCAGAGCCCAGTGCTCCCTATCAGAGCCAAGTGCTCCCTATCAGAGCCAAGTGCTCCCTATTAGAGACCAATGCTCCTCCATCAGAGCCCAATGCTCCCCCATCAGAGCTCAGTGCTCCCCATCAGAGCCTGGTGCTCTGTATCAGAGCCTGGTGCTCCCCATCAGAGCCCAGTGCTCCCTATCAGAGTCCAATATTCTCTCTCAGCTCCATTGGTGCCCAGTATTCCCTATCAGAGCCCAGTGTTTCCTCAGGTTTCCTTAGGGATCTGTCAGTAACTCAATAAAAGCCATTACTTAAGACTGGAAACCAATTTGAGGCAGTTTGTATGGAAGACAGAAGACAAAGAAGGCTTATTGCATTGTGTTGTATTGATTTAATTTTATTTCATTACATACCGAAATGGTTGGTTTTTAAGGAAACAGTCACATTCTTTTCTCTTTTACTGAGAGTTTTGAGTGAGCTAAGATATCCTCTGGAACAGATCAAATTTTAGAATTCAGACTTCTTCTCTCAGAGTGGCACGATCCCTAGATGAATGAAAGGAATTAGACTGAAGCAGAGGTACCGGTTTCCTCCTAGGACGTCATTGCTAGTCTCTGACACCAGAGGGCAGCAGAAATTAATTCAAGACTCCTGCCTCTGTGTGTGTGTGTGTGTGTGTGTGTGTGTGTGTGTGTGTGTGTGTGTGTGTTACTCAGGCCATCCCCACATAGCCTTAAGGTGAGGTGCATAAACATAATAATAGTTTAACACTCCCATTATGAAACCATTTACTCTTGTTATATCAATGGGCAGAAAACTCGATACACGTCTTTGAAGCTGTGGGGGAGGATGGAAATCAAGATACACACATAGTTTGATACTTTAGAATGCGAAGTCAAGTGAATTAGGCTCACGAACATACGGCTCAAGCTTATGTTCATGGGGTAACCTCGGCTATGTCACTTAACCTCGGCTGAATAGGAATAGTCTGTCTGTATCCCAGCATCTTTGCAAGACTCACACAAGTTAACACGTGTGGGATCATTTATGTATGTATGGCTTTGACTTCCTGTGCTCCCTTATCTCCTAAGTGGCGATGTTCCAATGGATGTGAAGAATGATCAATTCTCTTGTGGAACTGTATTCTCAGGGAAGAGGAAGCAGTACAAAGAGATCGGGGCGGTCAGCACATCCTCCTGGGGGGATGCGCCCTTGGTCTCCTGGAAGGCTGTCACTGGAGTGGCGGTTCTTTGTGTGGTTGGACGGCCACAGTAGCTGTCTTGCTCCATGTGTCCCCACCACAGTTTGCACCTCTGAGGAGCTGGGTCCCAGGCTGTTTTCTGTTTTTCTCTGGTTTTTTCCCCCCTGTTCATTCTCACCAAAAATCATTTCCTCTCCCTCTGAAATTGCTTCCCCTGCCCTATGAAGTGGGAGGCGTACGTCTGAGGCATCTGGCCCTTCTTCGAGTTCTGTGCTTTTGGGGGCTCCTGTGTTCATGTGTAGTATGAAGAGGGGCTCCTGTGTTTGTGTGCAGCACCAGGTGGTGCTCCTGCATTCATATGCATGCTCATGTACGTCACAAGGAGTCTGCTTTTCTCCTTAGTCTGACTAGGGAGAGCTTCCTCAACAACTCCAACCGCTGAAACTCCAGGTGAAGGAATGCCTCCTTCACGGTGTGCCCTCTGCTGCAGATCAGCTGGCTAGAGCCGGAGGAGTTTATTTCTGGGCTTCTTGTGCTCTTCCACTGCTGTATGTGCCCATTTGAAGCCAGTGGCATGCTGGTTTTGACAATGTAGCTCTGTAATGTATGCTAGAATTAGGAAGAGGGGCGCTTCGTGCTCGTGTATCTCAGGCTACCCTCAAACTAGCTTTGCAGTGAAAGAAGAACTTAACCTTCCCGTGCCTCTTCCTCCAGGGTGCTGGGGTGACAGACGTGGGCCACTAGCCACGTACCTGGTTTACGAGGTGCCAGGGATAGAACCCAGGGCTTTGTGCATGCTAGGCGAACAGCAAATGAACTACAGTTTTAATGAATTGCGTTTTAAAATGTTCTCTTTGAGTATTTTTATGATTTACATGGAGAGATGAAACTATTTTGTGTGATTTTTTTTACTATAACTTACTAAGTTTTGTAGTTCTAAGTTTCTTGGCTGAGTCTCTAGAATTTTCTATGTGCGTGATTCTGTCATCAGAAATAGTTGTACTTTTTCTCTGAACTGGGTGTTTTAAATTTATTTTTCTTGTCTAATTGTTCTTGCGAGGCTTCTAATATTATGTGGAAAAGAAGTAGGAAGGATGGGATTTTTGTATTGTAGTAGGTTTTCTGTTGACTGTAATATTATCTCTGTATTATTCCATAAGTCTATATGGAGTTAAAAGCTTTCTCTGCCAATGATCATGAAAGGCAATTGAGCCTTATCAGAGTTTTCTGAGGATTTATTGAAATGGTGGTGGTATTTTTCTTTCATTTTCAAAAATATGTTGTGTCCTGTTGACTGAGAAGGGTTTGGAACATTTTTATTTCCCAGGAGTAAACCCTACTTGGTCCTGATACATAGATTTTACAATATTCTACTGAACTTGAGTTGCTGCTATTTTACTGAGGATTTTTGCATTTGGGGTTATTGGTTTGTGGTTTTCTCTTCTTGAGATACCTTTAGCTTTGGCATTACAGACCTGCAGTCTCATAGAACGAATTTTGGAAGGTTTGTGCCATATTTCTTGGAAGTGCTTACAAATAATTAGTTCTGATTCTTTTAATGCTACACAGAATTCATTTGGGAAGCAATTTGGTCCCGGGCTTCTCTTTGTTTATTTATTTTTGGTCTATTGGTTTTGATAAATTTTGCATTCCCAGGAACCTACTCATTTTTTTCCTTGATATTGTATTTGTTGGCATCATAATGGTCCTTTGTAATCTTTGTATTTCTGAGTCATCACTTGTCATATCTTCTTTTTAATTTCTGATTTTATGTACTTGAATATATTATCCCTTTTTATTTTTAATTTAGTTAGGCATTTGTTAATTTATCTTTTTTTGAAAAAACTAAACTAAACAAAATAAACCTCAACTGTTCTTTGCTACTCTTTTCTGTGTTTAAATTCAAGATTTGATTTAAGAGCTCTACTCTTTATCGCTTCCTTTCTGTCCTGCTATATGAGAGTTTGCCTTTTTTTCTTCTATTTATCCTTCCCTAAGATATGTTAGATTACTTAAGATTTTTATTTTTTCACAATTATATATGTATATATATACTATATATACATATATACATATATATATATACTATATATATATACATATATATATATAATTATATTCTTCTTCTATTCCCTTTCCCGCTTTATTGAATGTGGCCTGAGCTGGAATTGAGGCGCTGTCTCCCTCTGGTTAGCTTTCAGTATCAGAAAGCAATATGCAAGTTGGCTAGTGGGAGGAAATAGCCCTCACAGCTACAATATCAGTCAACGTACCCACTGGTTATAGTGGCCATAACTATTATGGGGATAGCCAACTGCTTTTTAAAAATGTATTTTGGGCCAGCTCTACAGAAGGAATTCATTCCTGCTACTGTAAACCTAGTCAAAGCTTGTGGTTCAGAAGGCCATAGGCTGTATCAGGGAACCAATTACTATTGGATTTCTATACGATAGTATGTCAAACTGGTTTCAACATATTTATGATTATACCCATAGAGTAGTGCCTCTTTCAGAGCAACGCCCTCTTGAAGTAATCAATGATTAATGCAGAGATCCTAGCCCATGGAAGTGCCAAGGGCAAATGACTGTTGAGGACTCAGCCCTCAATAGGGTGACAAGATCACCACGGCAAGGCTCAGGGACTATTGCAGAAGAGAAGGCAGAAGGAAGGAAGGAATGTAAGAGCTGCACGACAGGCAGAAGACACTGGAAAGCAGTCTTCCGGACACGAAATGGCTATTGCACACAAGAACTTACAGCAGCTGTGCTTACCTGCACAAAAGCGTAACCAGTAACATTCCATCATGGAGGGGAGAAGGGCCCAGAAGTCCTACCTCTCCCTGGAGGGCTAAAGGTAGAGATGGTTGCTGGGGAATTATATTCCTCAGTGGTAGCCACTGGGAAGTTGCCCTTAGGCGAGGAAATAGCTCCCACCCACACCATGCAGGCAGCCTGGATTAAATATAGTGGAGCAAAATCAAAGACATGCAAACGGTGTGAAAATGGGAGGGCATAGGGATTGTTAGTGTTCTTTTTACAGTTATTGCTTTCAACTTTCATCTTTCAAAGTCTGTTCTATATGATTTCGTAATGTGCATTTTCATTTTTGTTTGTCTAAAGTTTTATGTTAAATGTTTGAGTTTGTCTGTGACCCAAAGATTGTATTTATGACATTGAGTTTCGTCCTTCCTTCCTTCCTTCCTTCCTTCCTTCCTTCCTTCCTTCCTTCCCTCCCTCCCTCCTTCCTTCCTTCCTTCTTTCCTCTCTCTCTCTCTCTCTCTCTCTCTCTCTCTCTCTCTTTCTCTCTTGCTCTTTTTAAACATGAAGTCTGTTAGGTCTAGTATAACTGAGCCACTCTTGATCCTTAGTAGTTGCTAATTGATGATTTCTACTTGTTTGGAACATTCTTTTTCATTCCTTTTAGCCTTTCTGTGTTCTTAAAAGTATAGTTAATGTCTTATAGACTGTACAAGCATGTGTGTGTGTGTGTGTGTGTGTGTGTGTGTGTGTGTGTAGCTACAGTTTTACATTGATGATTTTAGTCCAGTTGCACTTGAATTAATATTTTTTCCTCCTAGGGTTTTAAAAGCTAGCTCCATGTAGCCCAGGCTGGCTCTGTGTAGCCCAAGCTGGCTTTGTCCTTGCTCTGTGGATAAGGATAACGTTGAACTCCAGATCCTTCTGCTTTAGCCTCCAAGCACGAGGCTTATGCATATCCCACCATTCCAGGCTCCTTTGTTGTTAAATTAATATTTTCTTCATGACTCAAATATAACAAGAAGAGACTTCATGTTCATCAGTAGCTGATTACATACTGTCTGGGTAGAGGTGTTGTCGTTTAAAGATATAAGCTGTGATTTACATCCAAAGAAGTGATTTGGGCTACTGAAAATGTGGGCTACTGAATCAGCACTGCTTTGTATAAGAGAAAGAAAATTACAGTACCTGTGGCTTAACTAAGCTGTAAACCCATTTCACGATTAAACAAAATGAATAATCCAGATCATTTTAACATGAATTTTAAACAAGAACAACTTCATGTTCAAAATGAAACTTACTAAGGCCTCCTAAAATTAGTTATTTCCTCTTTTGTAGAAAATTCTTAGTTTACTACGTAGTAAAAATGATATGAGAGCAGAGACGCCTCCAGAGGATATGTTTAAAATATTAGAAATAGAAATTATTTAAAACCACATTATACCATTTTCAAGCAAAGCTTTGAATATTGCTTTTCTAAACACCAAGAGAGATTATAGAGTTTTATGTATGTAGCTATATAAATGTTTTGCTCGTTATTTATAATTGAAATAAACTACATTGATTTCTTTAAGATAGAACAAATGTCATCCTTTTTCTTTTGCCTTACTTTTTGTATCTAGTTGTAAAAATAAATCCCCCATCTTCATATGTTTCCATATTTTTCAGGGTTTTTTTTTCTGGGTCTATCCACTGCTCACCATCCCCTAGCTGAGATAACTAACTAGTGAGTCAAGTTTTAGGGCCTCAAATCTCAAAAATTTCCTCATGTTTTATTAACCTAGGTCATGAATATATTTTAATCAAACTATTCTAGTGTTTGAAAAGACATCTTTATGACCATCTACCTCTGTTTCAGCACTGCCGTTTCTTTTAGGAAGCTGTGCACAGCCTAGGAGGTGGAGCCTCTTAGGGGGAAGTGAGTCCCCTGGGGCGTGCCTTTGAGGGCTACACCTGGTCATAGGCACCTCTGCTTTCTGCTGAGGTGAAGGACCTTCTCCATGTGCTCCTTCCGTCAAGAAGTCCTTTCCACCTCAGATATTGTACCTGCTGAAAAGGAAGCCAACTAATATACTCTCCAGTGTGTCAGTGGAGGGTAAGAATGCTGTATTTCCCTTCAGCCGTGTTAGAGGGTGAAAGATAAAACAGAGGATAGAGTAGCATACAGGATCTCATAGTATAATACTCGAAATGTTCACAATATAAGTGAAAATCACTTCTTATGTCGGGATCCAGGAAAATGTCAACTCAACTGGAAACAGACAACCACTAGACACGGAAGTTAAAAGGACTTAGGTGGGCGGGGCATGTAGCTCAGAGTTTAGATGCTTCCTCAGCAGTCACAAATGCTACAAAACTACCCCAGCACTACATAAACAAGGCATGGCAGTTTACAGTCCTGCCTGCAGTCCAGGCTCTTGGAATGTAGAGGCAGAAGGATTCAGAGTTCAAGGTCTTAGAAATATAAAGAAGTCAAGGGCAGCCTGGGCTACATGAGACAGCAATTTCAACAACAACAGCAACAAAAGACACAATGTTAGAAATATCCAATGAGACTCTTATAGCTAATATCACAAGGAATTTGGAGACAATTATGAACACACAGGAAACAAACATTCAAGTTAGAAAAGAAAGAAGCCCAGGGAGACTTTCTTCAAGTAATAAAGGACAACTAATAAATGAGTTCAGCAGGCTTGCAAGACACATGAACAGATTCATCACATTCCTACACAAATACGGAATCATCTCTAGAATCACAGATTTTACACGAACATAAAATTATCTACCCACAATGGACAACGAAGATGAAGAATCTCCATGGCTTCAGTCTTTAATCTCATAAACAGCTCTAAGGGGTATTGTTTGGGATAAAAATGGGTTCATGAGGTGGGAATGTCTCTGTTCTGCCATAGTTTGGAAAAAAAGTCATGGTAAGCAGGCTGGGGACAGCCATGATTATCTTCCTCAGAAAGCAGAGCTAGACCATTTGCCAATGGTCATTGGTTATCGTCAGTGAGCCAGCGTTTGGTTGTTAGATAGAGAAGCTGAGACAGAATCTCAATCTTTTGGACTGAGTAAAATTAATGATAAGGAATATATGCTACAGGCACTCTGACTTCCTCTTCTGATCACAAATCTAAGTGTGTTAACAGAAAGAACAGGGATTCTGGCAGCTTCTGCCCTTGTTGGGAACCATCCAGAATCTGCAGGCAGACCAGGCAGTGGATGCTCAGAGCAACAAAGCCAGGGGGTATGAAGGCGCTTGACCAATATGCTGCAGCACTTGCTACTGTCCCGAAGATTAGTTTGCCTAATTAGTTTTTTTCCTGCAGGATAATCAAAGGAGCTCTTAATTTTTATTTGTTAAAAAAGTACAAAGAATTTAATTTCTTATTAGTGGTCAGTGGGGAAAAGGAAAAGAAAATGGTTTCAGAATCACCTTCTAAAACATGAAGAGATCTCCCAGCCACAAGAGTAGAGAATTTTATTTTGCTCGGCGAATGCTTCTTGTTCAACAACATGCCAAAGCTGCATATTTCAGATATGACACTGGCTACGGGTAGAGCTCAACGGGTCAGCATAGACCATGTGGTGACAGACAGAAGTCAGGGTTAAGACGTAAGGATATAGCTCAATGGTGGAGTACTTGCCTGGCCTGCTCCTCAAGGACCTGTGTTTAGAACCAGTACTGGAAGAGAAATCAGAGGTTATCACTCACTGTGTGAATGGGATCTTGTAGGTGAGAGAGAAAGAGAGAGAAAGAGAAAGACAGAGAGAGAGAGACAGAGAGACAGAGAGACAGAGAGACAGAGAGATAAGCTAGAGGTTCACAGTGGTCCTCAGTTGCTTTCCACATTATTCTTCTGAGACTAGGTCTCTCCGTAGAGCTCTCACTGCACCTGGGAGAAACTATGGTCCCCATCCTTTACTTGGTGATTCTCAACTTCGTCACCCAGTATAGAGAATATGCTGTTCCCCACAGTTCACCCCAATGACCGTTTCCTACTGCTGCCTTCTGTCCCAAAGAGGAGAAGAGCACCATAATTGATAATTGAATAGCAGGTCCGAGGTAGTCATTAGCGTTGGCTACAGCTGCGTTATAAAAGCTATCTAAAACAATGCACTGAGAAGCCATTCCATTTAGTGAGACATAATACGTTGTTCTTATTTGCTCTCTCTTCTTGTGTGAATATCACATCAAGTGTAAGAAAGTGTACCTTGGCACCAAACAGTGGTCTCATCCTGAGTTTTGTCTTAAGATACAGCTATCACTTTTCTTGGTTGATTTAAAGAGCCCTGCTCAGGCACAACGAAATCGGGTGTATAAGTGGAATCAAACAAAAACATGAGCGAGCCAAACACCATGTATAGTTTGTTTACAAATCATCAGAGAATAAGTGCTTCAAACATCTCCTGCCTGTGAATACTGTCACAGTCTGTGATGACTTCAGCTTAGGCTTCTGGAGACATTCCGGAACTGTTCCGTGTCTGAAAAGGGAAAATCAGCGTGCGTTAGTTAGCATGGGAGGATTGGGTTTTCCTAACTTTCAAAGCTGCTCTGTAAAGATCTAGCAGGACTGCTCGATGCTGTTTGGAAGAGCAAGAGGGGAAGACGAAGCTTGCGAAGGGCTCATGGTCGGAGACAGTCGCGGCATCGGGCGTGGCTCCACGCCAGTTAGCCTCTTGGCTGGTCCTCAGGGGGAGCCCACGCCAGTCAGCTGCGCTGCTGCGCTGATGGTAGCCAGCCCTCGGACACACCACAGTTCAGGCTGCTTCTAAAATATATTAGGTTTGGTAATTTTGCTTTTTCTTTAAACCTTTACAAATAATTTGAAGATTAAAACAAAGAACCCCTTCCTTCCTGTATGCCTCTCCGGTCCCTGAGCAGCACGCACCTCGGCAGCGTCTGCTCACATCTACACTCGCAGTTTCTGGCACGGATGTTTTGTGCTGAACGCCAGGTTCGGGTCAACAGATGTTGTTGTGGAAAACAGGAACTCGAAAATTAGAAAAAGCTCTCTGCTTTGCCATGCTTATTAGCATGAAAGTGCGGCAATATGCTGTATGATTTCGGGAGACAGCTCTTGTGGGCAGTGTGCTTATTGGCTTGCGGATGTGTTCTTACTGAGAAGTGGGTCATTCTGGGTAGATCTGTTTCACTCACTAAGAGATGTGTGTGTGAGAGAGATGATTGGGGGAAAAGTTGGACTTGGTCATATAATATTGTAATATTATAAAAAACTCAACAAGTTGGGGGTATTAGGATTCCTGTTGGTATAGCATCCAGGATCCTACCCATGCAAAGACGCACGTGTCCTTGCCTTTCAGACATGGAAGAGAACATAGAGGGAGAAAAAGCTGGCTTCGGAACCGGATATCCCAACTCTCTGCAGACTATCCCGGCTTCATTGTAACTATATTAGCTATTTTCTCCCTAGAGTGACAAAATATCAGTCATAAACATAACTTACAGGGAAAGGATTTATTTTGGCTCATGGTTTCATGGGCTCCAGTCTGTTGTGTCAGGGAAAAGAGGAGAGGCCCAGCCCATCCTGATTGGCTGGTTGCTCGCTCGCAGTACGGATCATTTACATTTCAGCAGACGAGGAAGCAGAATGTCTGGGCTAGAAGCTCTAACTCTCAGCACCTGTGCCCTCGCGTCCTGTTATTTTTGCAAGGTTTTTATTCCTAAAGGTTCCACAAGGTTTGAAACTGTCCCAATCCCTTGGGGTCTAATGTCAAATAGACACTTGAGTCTGTGAGAAACATTTCACTTCTGATCCTTAACAGTCTGTGAGCAATACTTTATTAAATTCTCCATTATATTTTGGACATATATATGTACTCTCAAATTGACTTCAGAGAGCTGGTTTTTAGGTTCTTGATGAATCCACATATGGCTTTGCCTATGCAGACTCAGCACTCTGGTCTCTTACCTGCTACCACTGGGGCAGTCTCCAAACATCTTCTCCAGTTCCACTTCATTTTAGTCCTTCCATCAAATACTCAGGACTCAGGCTTCTTTTATCTTCTGCTACCACCATGCTGCCTGTCCTCTTGGGTCTGATAGCGCTCCTCCTAAAGCAATGAATTTTTCATGGTTATAAAATGCATCCTTTTTATACGTTTTCTTTAGCTCTGTTGCATTGCAAACATACCTCTTAGGCGGCCGTTAAGATTCTAAGAATACGTCTAAGTGCTAACGAACCTGTATTTGTTAGTTGGTTAATGGACCCACATCACTTGGGCAGCTTGTCGATTCTACTTTGCAGCCCCCCCTCCTAGGTCTTGCTAGCTAATTGACTGCCTTTGGGGAGGAGATGGCTTTCTGGAGGGAAACTGGAAGTTCAGCCAGTCCAGTGGTCAGAACTAATAAAAGACGAAACAAGAGACAGGACTAAGGGTGACGGGCTGAGGTTAGGATCTAGAAATGTTTCGACACAGGGCACTTATTTGGCTACATCACTCTGGTTGCAATGGCGTTCAAGGAGGCATTAAGGGTTGACTTTATGTCTCTGGGAAAGCGAGTTTCCCTTGTTCCATTATCAGCTGCAATATTCAACTACTTTTAAAGCACAACAATTGATCAAATGGATATCTTTCCAACCACCCTCCTCTCATCAACACGCTGGGTAATTTGTGCCTTTTTCTCTGCTTACAAGACTATTTTCAAAATTAGCTACTTCCTTGCAGGTATTTTCCTCTTTTGAATTAAGCTCCAGCTCTTGCCTCTGACTCGGGGCAACCCCTTTCATTCTCTGGCTAGAGTTAGAATTCTGGGTTCTTGTAATCTGTAGCTTCCTCACACTACAGGGAAAGGTGGGGTGGGGACGGTGCCTCTGGGGATTCTACTCCATGCAATCTGGACTTGCGAACAGTTGCCTGGGAAACAAAGCCTTGCCGCAAACCTTGTGTTTCTCATGCGTCTCTAAGTCTTCCACAGTTCATGTTTCCACATTAGAGGTATGAAAGGCAGAAGCCTAGGCCCAACAGGCCCATGCAATGCTTAGGAATTCAACCAAGCTAAGAGCAAACTATTTTTATGCATTTATGTGAATTAAAAAAAGAGGTAGAAAGGACCCTGATATTTGTCCAGAAGTCTCATCTTTAGAAAGTACCTTTACTTTATGGCTAATGTCCATTTATAGGTGAATACATATCATGTTTGTCTTTCTAAGGTCTGGGTTGCCTCACCAAGGATGGTATTTTCTAGTTCTGCCTGCCTGAAATCTTCATGATGCGACTGTTTCTAATAGCTGAGTAGCATTCCATTGTATAAATGCACCACATTTACGTTATCTATTTATTCTTCAGTTGAGGGGCATCTAGATTGTTTCCAGTTTCTGGCTATTACAAATAAAGCTACTGTGAACATAGTTGAGCAACTGTCCTTGGGGCATGGTGGAATGACTTTTGGGTATATGCCCAGGAGTGGTATTGCTGGGTCTTGAGGTAGAAGTACTTCCAATTGTCTGAAAAACATCCAATTGATTTCCAAGGAAGCTGTACAAGTGTGTGCTCCCGCCAACAATGGAGGAGTGTCCCCCTTGTTCCGCATCCTCACCAGCACGAGCTGACACATACTGCAACCCACAGGCTGAAAGAGTCTAAGTAACAAGTAGAGACCAAAGGCAGATGCTTGGGTCTCCCTGAGAAGTCGGGGTGAATAGATGGGACCAACTGTGCGGGAGAGGGGTTGGGGAGGCGGGCAGGAGGGATCAAGTGTGGGGAGGATGGTCCGAGAGAGAACTGGAGTCAGCTGGATGGGGGTATCACTGAGATAAGCTGGAAAGCTAGGACAATGGAAACACTCGGTAATCTGTGAGGGTGACCCTAGCTAAGACTCCTACCAGTAGGGGATACGGAACATGAAAAGATCACTTCCTGTAACAAGTCAAGACTCCCGAAGGAAGGAGGAATGGGACACCAAACCAGCCCCCAAACCTCTGACTGACATTTTTTGCTGCCTCTAAGAGGTGTAGGGAGAAAGAAGGAGCAGAAGGTGAGGGAATGGCTAACGGATGACTTGCCTAACTGGAGTCCCATGCCATGAGAGAGCCCACCCTTGACATTATTAATAATATTCTACCTTATTTGCAGACAGGAGGCTAGCATAACAGTCATCAGAGACGCTTCACTCAGCCGCTGATGAAAACAGATGCAGAAATCCATAGCCAAACATTAGGCGAAGCTCAGGGAATCTTGTGGAGGGGGGAAGGATTTAAAGACCCAGAGAGGTCAAGGATACCACAGGACAACCTACAGAATCAATGAACCTGGGCACAGAGTGGTTTACAGAGACCAAACCACCAACCATAGAGCATGCATGGAATGGACCCAGTCCCCCTACATATATGTAACAGATGTACATCTTGATCCTCATGTAAGACCTCAAATAGCAAGAGCTGGGCTATCTCTGATTCTGTTGCCTGCCTTTGGATCTCTTTCCCTTGACAGGATGGCCTTGTATAGCTTCGATAGAGGAAGATGCATGCTGCCAGTCCTATTCACTGATATGTCACTACAACTTGATATGCCAAAGCAAGTTGATACCTATGGGAGGTTGTTATAGTTTGTATATTCTCAGCCCAGGGAGTGGCACTATTAGAGGTGTGGCCCTGGCAGTCCACTCTACTCGGTGGGTGAAGGAGATACGCGAGAAGAAAGATGGAAGACTTTCAGGCCTCTGAGGAGACTGCATTTGTTGTTGATGAAGTGAGCAGCTTTGTAAAGGAGGCTATAGAAAGAGCCATGGTGGTAATGCCTACCAGCACAGCAAAGTCAGCCAGTGGACCACTAATGTTGTAGAACCAACTCACCAAGCTGGGGAAACCATTTAAATACATTGTGACCTGTGTGATCATGCAGAAGAACAGAGCTGGGTTACACACTACAAGTTCCTGCTTCAGGGACAGCTCCACAGATGGGACTTGCACAGTCTGGGGGGGAGAACAAGACCATGTACTGCATCATCAGCGCCTTCGGACTGTCCATCTGATCACCTTGCCAGCCCCAGCCTCCCATCCCAGCATTTCCAGTCCACCTTAGCCACCAGCCATATTGGGCAAACACCTTGCTCCTCTTTCAGTTGTTCTGTGGTACTCTCAAAATGTAGAGACTGCCCAGTCACAGGAACCACATGATGCCAGGCAGATGAGGTAGGCAGTACCACTTTTCTTAACTGTCATCTCAAAGGTGCTAAAAACTCAGGTGTGCTACTGGAAACGTCTCTACTTTCTGAAATGATTAAAATACACTAATTTTCCATACTTTATATTTTATTAGAATAATAAATTATTCAAAATTTAAAAAAGGTGTGGCCCTGTTAGAGTAAGTGTGGCATTCTTGGAGTAGGTGTGTCACTGTGGGTGTGGACTTTAAGACCCTCATCCTAGCTGCCTGGAAGTCAGTCTTCCACTAGCAGCCTTCAGATAAAGAAGTGGGACTCTCAGGTCTGCCTGCACCATGTCTGCCTGGACACTGCCATGTTCCTGCCTTGATGATAATGGACTAAACCTCTGAACCTATAAGCCGACCCCAATTAAATGTCCTTATAAGAGTTGCCTTGGTCATGGTGTCTCTTCTCAGCAGTAAAACCCTAAAATAGAGGTCTTCCTTTCTCTGAGGAGAAACAAGGAAGGGTATGTAGAGGGAGGAGAGGGAAGAAGGAGGGACTTGGAAGAGAAGCTCCAATGGGGATGCAAAATAAAAAAGTAAAGAAAATACCTCCAACAGGTAATTCATATTTTAACTTACACTGCACACTTGGATTAATTTGTGACAAGTTAAATCTTCCCAGGCCACACTTACTGACTACAAAAGAGATGCTTGCCTGATAAGTGGATATTAGCCTAGAAGCTTGGAACACCAAAGACACAAATCACATATCAAGTGATGTCTCACAAGAAGAAAGGAGTGGACACTGGTGCTAGAATGGACCAAAACATCATTGTGGGAGAGTACAAGAACAGTAAAGTGGGAGGGGGTGGATGCGGGAGCAGGGGGAGGGAAAAGGACATGTGGGGCCTTTGGGGGTGGGGAACCAGAAAAAGGGAAATGAATTGTAAATATAGAATATATACAATAAAAAAATCAAAAAAAAAAAAAAAAGAGATGCTTGCCATTTTCAGTAAGACAGTAGCTCCTCTAGTGTACCATTCTTGTTGTAACAATTACCTGACTCTGAGAGTTCATCTTAAGGGAGGTGTCAATACCTTACCATAAACATTTATCTTATGCTGATGGTGTCACCTTGTAGAGGAGAAAGACTTCCCCCTTAGTGCTCTGTATGTGTAGTTTGTAAATTAATATATATATATATACATATATATATATACACATATATATGTATATGTGTATATACACACACACACATATATATACATATACATGTATATGTATGTATGTGTATATATATATCAGTGGAGCAGCTGGGATGGAAGTCTTCCCACTGCCATTTGCACCTGGTAGCCGGGCAGCTCCACAGCCTTCTGTGCCAGGCCCACCAGGAGAGAGTTGGTCTCCCAGCAGTGTTTTTACTTCTGAGTGCAGAGGTGAGATCACCACCTTCTCTCTGGAGGGGAACAGCTAGAAAGGCACAGGGAATACAATCAGTGGAGCAGCTGGGTCAGAGGTCTTCAGGCTGCCATTTGTACCAGGGAGCTAGGCAACTCTACAGCCTTCTGTGCACAGACCCTGCCAGAAGAGAGTTGGTCTCCCAGGAGTACTGACACAGGCTTACAGGCCCACAGGAGGCTCAAGCTCCAGCCAGAGACAGTAAGACCAACTAGCAACAGAGATAAACGGATGGCGAAAGGCAAGCACAAGAACCCTACCAACAGAAACCAAGGCTACTTGTCAACATCAGAAGAACCCAGTTCTCCTACCACAACAAGTCCTGGATACCCCAACACACTGGAAAAGCAAGAGTTGGATTTAAAATCATATCTCATGATGGTGAAAGAGGGCTTCAAGAAGAACTTAAATAACTCCCTTTAAGAAATACAGGAGAACATGGGTCAACAGGTAAAAGCCCTTAAAGAGGAAAGACAAAAATCCCTTAATGAAATACAGGAGAATATGGGTCAACAAACAGAAAGCCCTTAAAGAGGAAACACAAAAATCCCTTAAAGAATTACAGGAAAACACAAACAATCAAGTGAAGAAACTGAATAAAACCATCCAGGATCTAAAAGTGGAAGTGGAAACAAGAAATCACAAAGTGAGATAATCTCTGGAGATAAAAAAAACTTGGAAATAATTCAGGAGTCATAGATGCAAGCATCAACAGCAGAATACAAAAGATAGAAGAATCTCAGGTGCTGAAGATACCATAGAAAACATTGACTCAACAGCCAAAGAAAATGCAAAATGCATAAAGCTGATAACCCAAAACATCCAGGAACTCCAGGACACAATGAGAAAACCAAACCTAAGGATTATAGGTATAGAAGAGAGTGAGGATTTACATCTTAAAGGCCCAGTAAATATCTTCAACAAAATTGTAGAAGAAAACTTCCCTAACTTAGAGAAAGAGATGCCTATGAACATACAAGAAGCCTTCAGAACTCCAAATAGACTCCAAAGGACCAGAACAGAAAGTCCTCCTAGCTCATAATAATCAAAACACCAAATGCACTAAGCAAAGAAAGAATGTTAAAAGCAGTAAGGGAAAAAGAGCAAGTATATAAAGGCAGACATGTCAAAATTATACCAGACTTCTCTCCAGAGACAATGAAAGCTAGAAGATCCTGGACAGATCTCATACAGACCCTAGGAAAAAAAAACAAATGCCAGCCTAGACTACTCTACCCAGCAAAACTCTCAATCACCATAGATGGAGAAACCAAGATATTCCATGATAAAATCAAATTTACACAATATCTTCCCACAAATCCAGCCTTACAAAGGATAATAGATGGAAAATACCAACACAAGGAGAAAAACTATACCATAGAAAAAGCAAGAAAGTAATGTTCTTCCAACAAACCCAAAAGAAGATAACCACGCAAACAAAAATAACATCAAAAATTACAGGAAGCTGCAATCACTATTCCTTAATATCTCTTAACATCAATGGACTCAATTCCTCGATAAAAAGACACAGACTAACAGAAATATTTTTCATGTAAATCTTCAATTTTGTCAGAAAATGTTTGTAATTCCTCTTTCAATTAATTTAGTAATGTTTTTTATGTCTATCATTTTATGTGCATTATTTTTCATGATAATCTTCAATTTTAGCATGTTTTTCTATATATTTCTTCTATTTTATCAGAAATGTTTTCCATGTAAATCTGATTTTATCACAAAATGTTTTTAATTCCACATTCAATTAATTTAGAAAGTTTTTTATGTCTATCATTTTATCTGTGTAATTTTTCATGAAATAGTCAATTTTAACATAATTTTCTATATATTTCTTGAATTTTATCAAAAATATTTTCCATGCAAATCTGCAATTTTACCTGAAAATGTTTATAATTCCACTTTAAGTCAATTTAGAAATACTTTCATGCCTACTACTATTATATCTATATAAAAATTTTCCATGATAATCTTCAATTTTAACACATTTTTCTACATTTATCTACAATTTTATCAGAAATATTTTCCATGTAAATCTTCAATTCTATCATAAAATGTTTCTACTTCCTTTTTCAATTAATTTAGCAATGTTTTTTATGTCTACCACTTTACTCTAATTTTTCATGAAAATTGTCTATTTTAATGTTTTTCTATATATCTCTTCTGTTTTGTCAGAAATATTTTTCATGTAAATCTTCAATTTTATCATAAAATGTTTTACTTCCTTTTTCAATGAAAGAACATGTTTTTCAATATACATGAGAACTGTGCCAGAAAGATGCAAAAATTCAAAGAAGCCATTGGACTTGAGAATGTATGTATCTCCTTTGTAAACAATCAATAAACTGTAGAGAAGGCATTCAACAAAAGTCATAGAGTTTAAGTTTCTAAGTATAGCAAATGCACAGGAGTACATATATGCACATATATATGTATATATTGCAATTGATATATATTTAATTAATAGATAATTAAAGAAGAGGAGGGATCATCAAAGGAATGATGTGCTAGGAAGAGGAAAACAGATTATCTTAGTCGGTGTGCTATGCTGTGACATCATGATCAAGGCAACTTATAAAGGAAAGCGTTTAATAGTTGCCTTGGTTTTTCAGAGGTTAGTCTATTATTAGCACGGTGGGAAGTTAGTTCTTTATTTTTGGCAGATTCAAATCTTCAGTAGTAAGCATTGCTACCCTCACCCCCATGATTAAGAGTCTTTCTCTTCTTAAGGGAGAGGGAAACATCTTTACAATTCCAGATGCACGCTTTGCTTTTAGGCAGAAAATGAGAATGAGTTTGCTCTTTCTCAATTGCCTTGAGCTCAAAATAAGTATGTGCCAGGCCCAAGTGGCATATTTAGAAGTGGCATATTTAGGAGTGACATATTTATGGGTGGCATATTTGAGGATGGTGTATTCAGGAGTGACATGTTCTGATTTGCTTCATTAGCACTGCACTAATATTTTTTACATCATTGGTTTTTGTATTCTGGCCCTTTGTATATAGGCTAATTTAGTAGTCCACTACTGATTAATCAATGGCATTAATTATAAAAGCAAGGAGGGTTTTTTGTTGTTTTTTTGTTTGTTTATTTATTTGTTTGTTTGTTTGGTTGGTTGGTTTTTCCGAGACAGAGTTTCTCTGTATAGCCCTGGCTATCCTGAAACTCACTCTAGACCAGGCTGGCCTCGAACTCAGAAATCTGCCTGCCTCTGCCTCCCAAGTGCTGGGATTAAAGGCGTGGGCCACCACTGCCCTTGTTTTTGCTTTTGTCTTTGTTTTTTTTTCTCTTAAGGCATTAAAGGTGCCATATTTTTTCATAGGCTATACCATCTCAAATGTTCATATTGTAAATATTTCCCCTTCAGGAACATATTCATTGGATAGCTTATTAAGTAATTATAGTGAGTGTGTATGTGTGTGCATTTGCACAAAGCCAGTGTTTGGATGGGAAGTTAGGAATTCCCTCTATAGTGTAAGAAGCATTATGTATTTTAGTCTTCAAACGCAGAATCTAGTAATCAGAAAGCATCATTGATAGTCTGTTAAAAGAAGGGGGATTGCCTAGCCGGTTCTATTGTTACCATGCAATACTTTGTTTTCAGTTATAGAAACATAAAGCATTCTTTCTTCAGGGGTAGCCTCATTAGTCAGTTCATTATTATCCACTGAGCAATTTGCATTTCTGTGAGTAGTGTGTCTCCCCCCACCCCTTTATGTTTCCAGAACCATGTAATTGAATGGGTCCAAATTAACAACCCCAGCATGCCCCATGGAGACCAGCAGACTTCGTTCAGATGAACTTCTTCTGCCTGGTGTCTCTGTGCCTCTTACCTCAATATGCCCAAGCCCACTCTCTGCTTAATTTGAATAAGAATGGCCCTCATAGGCTCATATATTTAAAGGTTCAGTCACCAGAAAGTAGCACAAAAGGATTAAGAGGACTGGAAGATGAGACCTTGTCTGAGGAAGTGGGCTTTGAGGTTTTAAAACTCCATGCCAAGCCCAGACTCTTCTCCTAAGGACAGGAAGTAGAGCTTTCAGCTACTTCTCCAGCACCATGTGTGCCTGAATGCTGCAATGCTCCCCAGCATGCTAATAATAGGTTAACCCCTGAAACTGTAAGCAGGACAACAGTCAAATGTTTTCCCTTGTGAGAGTTGCCCTGGTCACGGTGTCTTTTCACAGTGCAGAACACTGACAGAGACAATTTGTTTCACTTGTCCTGGCCCATCCTTTTCCTCTGAAGCTTGCTTTCTCTTCTGACATAGGAATGATTTCTTCTATGACTTTCATATTACATGTAGTCACTGTCTGCCTTCATCTGCCTAGTTTGGGGATTACAGGCATGCAATGCCATGCCTGGTTTGTGTTCAGTACTAGGGATAGAACCCAGGGCTTGATACATGCTAGGCTCTCTCAGTTGAGCTCCACCCCCAACTTCTAAGTGAGAATTTCTGAAGATTCAGTGAAGACAGTTAGTTAGTATGGAGCCTAGCTTGGCCACAGTTGCTTCTGGAAACATTTTAAGAATAAGTGGAAAGGTAAGAAAGTATATTTGGAATTCTTAAAATCTTACTGCTAATATTTGAGAAACTTTTTTTCACTTACTTGCCTTTGTTAGGTTTTGAAGGATGTGATTTATTATTAGCAATGATTGAAGTTCAAGAAAATAGTATAGTGAATTTCAAATAGTATGATGAAGGGCCAAGCCAAACACATGATTTCATCCAATGTAAGATATAATTTAAGGATCATCAACCACTTTGGGCTTATTCTCTCAGTTGTTTTGTTGTTGTTTGTTTGTATGGGGGGTTTGAAAGTAACAGTTTGCTTGGTATTGATTGATATTTGATTGATATTTGATTGATATTGGTCTGCTCCAGTTGAAACGGCTATGATTGAATCATATTTCACGCACCAAAATTCAATATTCATATCTGGAGAGTGACTCAGTCTTTAAGAAGAGACCTAGGGTTAAATTAGGTCAGAGTGGGGCATTAGCTTGACAGAACTATAGTGATTGGAAAGAAAGCTCTCTCTCTGAGGACAGAGCCAGAAACTGGTATCTACAGGCCAGAAACTGAGCCAGTCAGCAACTTGAACTTGGACTTCTAGCCTATAGAAGCCTGCAAGAAAATAAGTACTGCTGTTTAAGCTACCCACCCTGTGGCGTTTTGCAATGGTAATCTAAGCTACCCAAGGAACGATCATCACAGAGCTGGAATAGATGAACTTCTTTCCCAGGACTACTTGCATTCTGTAGATAAGATGACTTTGATTTACTAACACCATATTGACAGTCAGAAATACTTTGGGTTAAGCCTTTCCAGAGAGAGCTCCAGAAGGAAGGCAAAAGATACTCCTGGCTTTCTGGTTGTATTCACTAGTAAACCTCCTTAACAACTGAACACAGGGAAATAAAGCCTTTGTGTGGATATGAACAGAAGGTAAATTTCACAACTTTCTTGGAGTCACTAAGAAAGATAAGCCATTAAGCTGGGGTGGCCTGCTTTCTAGAAAAGACAGAGAAATAGAAATTTCAGGAGAATGAGTCATCATGGTGACCGGAAGTGAAATCTATTAAAAATAATAAAAACCTCCAACTGCAGTAATGGGGGAGGCTATATGGAGCGTGGCACATGGTCTACAGATAGAAGGATCGCAACTCTGTATTTCAGCAGCAAGACAATCTACTTTGAACAAGAAGAATGGTTTCTTGCTTCCATCTGTCAAAGAGAGTAACCAAAGGACTGGCCTTTATCAGTTCCCTGGAGATTAGGGAAGCTCTTTCTTATAATGAGGATTCTGGTACTGGAAGGAAAATGCTAAAGCAGACTGTTCCTAATAGATAGTGTGCAAATGCAGAGATGTTACCTGGAGATTTCCTCTGAACTGAACATTCCCTGTAGGAAGGAGCAGGGAGGCCCCTGGCATAAATCCTACAAACCCTACAAAGCTGTAGTTGACAAGATTAGGTGGTGGGGCTGCTGAGAGGAGATTCTTGGGCCCATGCAGCTGTGTAAGACTCGAATGGGGCTCCAGAGCTCTAATTTTTGAGAGTCATTATTTATCCAGGGGTGGGCTTTTGTTTGTGCAGCTGCTTCTGAGTTGGCCCTGGTCTTGTGAATAACCCTCCACCATATCAATGAAAAGTTATCCCAATAAACTCACTGGTTCATCAAGTTATGTGTTGGTGTAATTGTTACATGGTCCCGGCTTGACCTTTATTTATCTAGGCCCCGGGCAGAGGTGTTGAGTTTTCTCTTTTCAATAAACCCTCCTTAGACATTGGTTCACAGGCCTGTACAGAGATGTATCTCTTAGTTGATTCCAGGACCAATAAAGTTGACTCTCGAGATGGAACAGAGACTGAAGGAAAGTCCATCCAGAGACGGCTCCACCTTGGGATTCAGTCTATCCACAGACACCAACCCTGGCACTATTGCTGATGCCAAGATGTTCTTGCAGATAGGAGCCTGGCATGGCTGTCCTCTGAGAGGCTTGACCAGCACCTGACTAAGACAGATGCAGATACTCACAGCCAACCATTGCAATATGCCCGAGGACCCCAATGGAAGAGTTAGGGGAAGGACTGAAGGAGCTGAAGGGGATGAGAAGAACAACAGTATCAACTAACCAGACCCCTCAGAGCTCCCAGGGACTAAGCCATCAGCTGAAGAGCACACATGGGCCAGTCCATGGCTCCCCCTGCACATGTAGCAGAGGACTGCCTTATCCAGCCTCAGTGAGAGGGATGTGCTTGGTCCTGTGGATGCTTGATGCCCCAGAGAAGAGGGATGCTAAAGAGGTGAGGTGGGAGTGGGTGGGTGGGTGGGTGGGTGGGGGAGGACCCTCTTAGAGGCAAAGGGGAGGGAGGATGGGCTGGAGGGTTCATGGAGGGGGACAACATTAGAAATGTAAATAAATAAAATAATTAATAAAAATACAAAACGAACAACAAAAGGTGAGCTATCACACAGTATAGAAAAAAACAAACACAAAAGATTTGATATGTGGCCATGATGTTACTTTGCATTTACCAAATTAAGAGAAGTATAATATGAGTTATTACAAGTATTTTTCATGAGATTTTTAATGTATATTACTTGAACAATAAGGTTTCATTATATATGTATATATGTATATATATACACACACACACATATATATATATATATATATATATATATATATATATATATATATATACTTTGTATTTACTCTGCATTGTTTCCTTTTACTTACCATTTTTAATTTAGATTTTTGCGTGTATGGTATATATGAGTACTATATTTATATCATTTCCACTCCCACAACCCCTCCCTTGACACTCTCACTATCTCTCAAATTCATGACCTCTACTTCCAAAACTATTACTGTCTTACACACACACACTGCTGAGTCTGATTAGTGTTGCTCTTATGTACATGTGTTCAGTGTTTGTTGATCTTTAGGATTGGATAACCTAGTCGGAAGCTCGCCTGGAGAAACCCAGCTGTCCCTCTCTCAGCAGCCGTCTATGACCTGCATGGTCTTCATTCATGTGCTGGATCTTGTGAAATTTCCCCCAGCAGCATTAGCACATCAATTGGTATTGCCATTATGCAGCTCTCATTTAGAAAATTTCTCATTTAGAAAATTACACTGTAGAGACTTCATCCCTGCTGTGCCTAGAGGGCACCGTCTCGTGGGAGGCATCTTGCTCTTTCAACCTTTCTGCTCCCTCTTCTGTGATGTTTCCTTAGCCTTAGATGTAGGGATGCTTTGTAGAGGTATCAGTTGGGATAGAGCACTCCATGGTCTTATCTGTCCATTTGACCAGTTGGGTATTTTCATAATAGTCTCCATAAGCTGCCTTCTTTGGTAATGAGGGAGGGCTGCATTTATCTATGGGTATAAGGATAAGTGTTTAGAAGGCAGCAAAAAAATACCAATTTAGAAATGTAGCAGTAGAGGATTTTCTTCTGTGGTTCACAATCTTATTAACAATAGATAGTCAGCGAGGTTTATTGTACCAGACATGAATTCCCACTTATTGAATGGGCCTTAAGTTGAATGGGGCAGCTATCGGTCACTCCCAAGATACAAATATCCCAATGGCACCATTAGGGATATCTGCCACATCTGCCATTGCTGTCACCCGTGGGCTTCACATCTAGGTAGGACTGCTGATTGCTTTTCTCCTTTGAGCATGAACAGCACCTTCCAGTGCTAACCTCTGGGGAGCTGGTCTTCAAGGGTGAGTTCCAGGTCAGTTCCATCTTGAATTTTCCATCTCCTGTGTCTGACTCCAATGGCGCCTTCAACCACAAGGTCTTAGTGCTGGTAGACAACCAAGGGCAATGGTGGTAGTCTATGTTGTTTGAAGAATCTCTTACAGCCCTCTGACCAATAGCTTGAATGGAAGCTTCCTTTGACTAGAGTTTTAGTTAGGTAGTATATGGCTCTTTGGAGGAGCATTATTGTTCTTATAGTATAAGTCCATTTATACTAAACACTAGCACATTCCCCACAATTTGTGTTTGTGTGTGTGTGTGTGTGTGTGTGTGTGTGTATGCATGTGATTTTAAATAACCTTCTATGTCCTTAATGGGTAGCTTTAGTTAATATAACTACTAGAAAACTTATAATTATATTCATGGCTGCATTACATTTTTACTGAATAATAACTAAATGGGGAAATGACTTCAGATTATGGTCTGAAGCCATGAGTAGACTCCAGGCCATGATATTAAAATTACCCACCTCTGGATCCCAAAGGTTGTAGGAAAGCATGTCATAATTGCATAATTGAGGAATATGAATGAGGCACAAAACTAGAGGTAAGAGTGCCACGGCTGGTCTTGTGATATAATCTATCTTTTTTCCCCCTTGAAAAGCTTAAGCTGAACTTATAGCTGGGCATGGTGACACACGCCTTCAATTCCAAGACTTGGGAAAGAGGCAGATAGAAGGATCTCTGTGAATTTGTGGCCAGTTTGATCTGTATCAAGTTCCAAGTATGCCGGAGCTGTGTAGTGAGACACAACTAAAAATAAAAAATAAAAATAAAAAAAAAGGAGACTGAATGCCTTTAACAAAAAACACTGCATGAAGACATTATGCAAACAACTGTATTTGTTTAAAATTTTCATTTTGCCTAGAGTCTCTAGGGCTTGAGATGTAGCACTTTACTCAAGCAATATATTTAATGCCCCGAGGAACGAGGCTCAGGATGCTGTGTTCTCATTAAAATAAGCTGAATCCACGATGCTAAACCTTATGCAAGTGTTACTGGATTCAGTGGCCAAGCATCAAGTGACTAAGTGTTGGTGAAGGTTTTTGTTATTATTGTTCTTTTACTTTTACCATTTTCCTCTTCATAAATTAGTACAAGAGCCAAATACATTTACCTGATGCTATCATGTAGGCGTCTGGTTTTTTAATAACCCACAATCTGTAAAGCATTACTGGACAACGAGTTTAATTTGTGTTTTATAGAAGTAGGTGCCAGACATGTGCAGTGTCATTGATTACTTAAGTGGTGGTCAGTTTCTCCCACAAGGTTATTAAGGGCTGAAGCCTGGACATCGGGTTAACTCTCTGGCTTTAAGCTTCATTGTCTTTCCTTTCCTTTCCTCTCTCTCTCTCTCTCTCTCTCTCTCTCTCTCTCTCTCTCTCTCTTTTCTTTCTTCTTTCTAAAAAATGTAGCAGGTTGCCATGGGTGCCGTGGTTAAGGAAGTGGTCAGAGACACCAACTGCCTGGGTGTGAACCCCAGAGCTCCCTCCTATTAGCTGTGGCCTAAGCAGCCACCCTGTTGCTCACTCCGATGCCTAGACCAGCTTGCCGGTGAAGTCTCAGTGGTAATTGCATCAGTTTTGAAGTAGATCTCACGGGCAGCAGCTAGTCCACCATGTCACCTCCCTGCATCCAGGCTGGTGTTCCTACCATAGGCACAAGAGCAGTGAGACAGCACGTTCACACAATAGATTAAGCGAAGTGACTTTTATACACATAGGGAGGCAAGGGGGACAGTTGAAACCTTGGGCTCAAGGGTGAGGAAAGCCATCAGGGTGCCATTCTGGTGGAAGCCAAAAGGTCCCCTGCTCTTTGTTTTATCCCCTGGAGAGAACTTGGTCCCCCCTTGGCTAAACATGTAGGACATCCTGTTCTTGAAGGGGTGGGAATGGAGAACCACTGGTACTCTGGCCAATCTCTCTTAATTACATTACCTAATAAAGGTTCCTTCTCAGTACTTGTCTTCTTCAAGAAAAGACTTCAGCCAAGAGACACAAACACTTTTACTAGAAGTTTATTTGGTAAAACAAACTCACAGAGCCATCTAGAGAGAGATTGGAGTAGGCTGGCCTTGGAGGGTTCTGCATTGTGAAATTCTAAGTTTTAATGACTATTTATGTGGTGTGTGTTATTTTTGGTAGACTAGATATTCTTGGTATTTTTTTTTACTTCCCATAATCCTCTAGAAAAGCCCACAATTAGAGGGTAGGGTCAAAACCACATGGGAGTAGAACACCGTTAGGATCTTTGGTGCCTGCAGGCCATCAGTTAGTGCACAGGCATGGACATTGGAAAAGTGTCATGGCTCCTTAGCGTCAAAGACAGTGAGAAACCCTCATTATAGGTTCAAGAATGCTTCATCACAAAGGAGCATACAGAGAGCACACAGGAGACACAGCTACAAAGACTCAACTGGAGTTTCCCTGGCTGCCCATTGTCGGTCGCGTCTATCTCGCCAGCAAGAATGACACGAGACAATCAGGATCCTTCCACAGACGTTTATTGCGGGGTTGATTGCAGAGGCGAAAGACCCAGAAGGAAGAAACGGTGCTGCTTAAATAGGCCTAGGCAAGACGTGCTTCTACCTGATTGGTGCACGCCACGATGCCTCATTAGCATGCTCCGGGACTGAGTTGCAGCCCACCAAACCTCTACCTGCGCATGCATAGTAGGGTGCAGAGTGGAGTAACAACAGCACATCGCTGATTCATCACAGGAAATGGGCGCCATCTTGTAATGGCGAACGTGGCTTCCTACAGCCCATGACTGTGCCCTTGACCTATCCTTTCTCACTCTAGGGATGCTGCATGCCAACACTTTCTCTCCTTGGGGCTATATGTGAGGCTTATTATCGAACATGATTTGGTGCAGTATAGGAGAGCACAGTGGAAACCCTCAGGTGTGTGTGGCCCACCACTTGTGAGCTGAGAAGGGGACCACTTCTCAGCTACATGTCTTCAAGTTCATCTGCTTTAAACTTGGCACAGAGGCTAGGGAGATGGCTCAACGGTTAAGAGCACTGACTGCTCTTCCAGAGGTCCTGAGTTCAGTTCCCAGCAACCACATGATGACTCGCAACCATCCGTAATGGGATCCAATGCCCTCTGCTGGGGTGTCTGAAGATGTCGCCAGTGTACCCACATACTTGAAGTAAGTAAACTTGGCGCAGACATACTACTTTGAGTTGTGCATCTTTTAAAAGCCAGTCTATAGACTTTCATTATTATCCTTGAGTGTGTGCTCATGGGTAAGGTAAAGGATAACCTCAGATGTTGTACCCCAGCTGTTGACCATCTTTTTATTTGTATTTATTTTTATTCTTTTGAGACAGGGTCTCTTACTGGCTTGGAGCTTTCCAAGTAGACTAGGGTGGTTAGCTGGTGAGCCAGAGAGATCTCCTTATCTCTTCCTCCGCCGCACTGGGAGTACAAGTGAATATCACCATGCCCAGAATTTTTATCTTTTTTTTTTTTAATTCATTCTGTGGATTAAACAAAGGCCTTCATGTTTATGAGGCAAATGCTTTGCTGATGGGGCCATCTCTTCAGCCCACCAGTACTCTGAACAAAAGAAAAGGGAGATGGTCCAGGTCACCAAGGCTGCCCACCAAGGTCTTATCCTTTAGACTTCTCACAAGAAAATCATGAGGATGGATGCAAACCGTATTAACACAGTTCAACACAGACTCAATGCTGTGATACCTGAAGGGAGCTAGGGACGGGCTTACACTAGACTGGACACCCAGAGGACTAAACCTTCCAGTGACGGGAAAGGAGAAAGACAGCCCTCAGGACAAGATGTTGGTAGCTGCAAGAAGGGGTTCCCCACAAGAAGCTGCTGGCAATCCGAGACAGCGTGAAGAGCAAATGCCACTGGTGGAGAGTGTGTGGAACCTTCACAGCTTGTATTGGGTGGGTGGTTCTTTGCAACCGAGGAAAGGCAGTCAACACCCACACATCCACACCTCAGACTTCCTGTGCCTGAGCTGACGACTTGAAAGGGCTGTTTCTTCATCTTGTACCTTTTATGATGATCGAAATCCGTTTGCTAAACTGTCATCTCCATGGATGAAAAAGGAGAGTGAGCACCTGCGTCGCAGGCATCGCCCTCGGGAGGATTCCGTCTCTGCACTGGGAATCATTTCCACGCTGAGCAGGAAGAAGTGAAACTCGGCAGCATTTGTACTTCTTAGATGAATTGGGCTGAAAGCTGCCGACTGGAATATTTACCCCGAAGTGAAGTGTACGAAAGCAATGCCGAGCAAGTGCTGCTCGTTGTGGATGGGAAAAGCTTCTAATGGAGCATCTGTTCACATCTGACTTCTGTTTGCTTTTACCGGGTTTGTTCAACTTGATAGATCGTCTAAGCCTCAGTGTAACATCATGGAAATCTAGTGACGATATACAATGCTGTGCGAGTTTCTTGTATTTGCAAAATGGGCATCTTGGTGGGGACAGTCACTAAAGCTGGTCTTAGTCTTGATAACAGAGTTATATTTCTCACTGTCCTGGTGACAGTCAAGATATCAACAAGATTAGTTTGTCATAAGGCCTTCTCTCTTCTTGGCTTGTGATTATCTTCCTTCCCTGGGCTGTATCCTCACTGGCAAGAAGATAAGGGCACATGCAGCACACACACACACACACACACACACACACACACACAGGGAGGGCAGAGAGAGAAAGAGAGAGAGAGAGAGAGAGAGAGAGAGAGAGAGAGAGAGAGAAACTGCAGTGGTGTGTTGTTTGTAGTTTTATGCTCTACCCTTACCTTTGCTCCAGGAGGTGACTGCATTACCAGCCCCATCCTGGCCTCACTTGAATCTGTTGATAAATCACACACATACATACACACACACACACACACACACACACACACACACACACACAGAGAGAGAGAGAGAGAGAGTTTTTCCTTTACAAATTGCCTTTTAGGCTCAATTACTGGGCACTACTATCTCCGCCTAGGAAATTCTTATCTCCGTTCTCTTCCACCTGCCCTAAGCTTCAGTGGTTAATCCCATCTGACCCCTGCCAAACATCCCTGGCCACCCACCGGTAGCAGTGGCCACAGGCCCCAGCTCCTCCTGAGACCTCGCATGCCTGCTGGCTTCTCCTGCCAAAGCATGGCAAAACTCTTTCTCTCCTTCCTTGCATCTTCCTTTCCCTCCTAGAGCCTGTAAGTCCCGCCTATACCTTCCACCCAGCAATTAGCCCATGACTTTCTTTACTAACAGATCAAGAAGCAATTGGGGAACAGGGCATTAGCATCAGAACCGCCCTCTACAGTGGTATCTTATAAGCAAAACATCCCCACTCATTAATACTCTCTAAATGATTTAGATAAACATAATAACTGTAATATGTACACGTACAAACACTTTTCACGATGAGATTTGGGGGATGCTTATCGCTCACACATAATCAAAGTCAACCTGATCTACGCAACAGATGTTCTAGTTACTTTCTGTTGTTAAAATTCCACCACCAAAAGAAACTTAGGGGAGGAAAGGGCTTATTTCAGCTTACAGTTTACAGCCCATCCTTGAGGGATGTCAGGGCAGGAACTCAAGCAGGAGTTCAAATCAGAAACCACAGAGGAATACTGTGTGCTACTTGCGGGCTCAGGCACATGCTCAGCCAGCCCAGGAATAACCTAAGGATGGTACTGCTCTAGTGGGTCTGGTCCTCTTGCATCAATGACCAAGAAAGTATGTCCAGAGCATAAATATGCCCACAGGTCAGTATGATCTAGGCAACAATTCAGTTGAGACTCCCTTCTCAGATACATCATCATCATCATCATCATTTCTCTCTCTCTCTCTCTCTCTCTCTCTCTCTCTCTCTCTCTCTCTGTGTGTGTGTGTGTGTGTGTGTGTGTGTGTGTGTGTGTGTTTATTTGGGATCACATTTAGGATTGATAAAACTAAACATCCAGCCATCTTTGCTCCTGTGACTGTGTAGAGGGGCAGACAGGTACACAGGAATCACCCAAGTAGAAGATTGCTTGAGACACACCCCACCAGGACTCCACCTGCACCCAGGAGCTCAGCAGCACCACAGCCAGCTGGGCACCTACCCTGACAGGGATCATCTACCCTGCCAGGGGTCATCTGCCCTGCAGGGATGCGGTTTGAAGGAGTTCCATGCTTAGAGGTGAGGCTTCACCATCTTTGCTTCTGTGACTGTGTAGAGGTGCAGACAGGTATGCAGGAATCACCAAGTAGAAGAGCGCTTGAGACACACCCCGCCAGGGTCCCACCTGCACCCAGGAGTTGGGCAGCACTGTCACAGCCTTCTGTGCACCTAGTCTGCTAGGGGATATCTGCTCTGCATTGTGTCCCGGGACTAGAGGTGAGGCCAACATCTTCTCTCCTGCAACTGAGCAGGCTGTTGCCCCCAGGAATGCAGAGAACACCCAAGTGTAAGATCACTTGGGGCTCAGTCTGTGAGGGCCCAACCTGCACCCAGGAACTAGGCAGCCCCACATCAATCTGTGCCAGGGGAAAGCGGGTCACCCAGGGGTGCTGAGATAGGCTTGCAGGCACACAGGAGAGACAAGCATCAGCCAGTGACAGCAGGACCAACTAATACCAGAGATAAGCAGATGACAAAAGAAAATGTGGAACATTACTAACAGAAATCAAGGCAATATGGCAGCATCCGAACCCAATTCTCCCATAACAGCAAGTCCTAGATACCACAACACATGAGAAAAGCAAAATTTGAATATTAAATCACAGCTCATGATGTTGATGGAGGGCTTCATGGAGGGCTTCAAGAAGGACATAAATAACTCCCTTAAATAAATCTAGGAGAACACAAGTAAACAGGGAGAAGCCCTTGGAGAACTAAAGGAAAACACAACAGAACAAGTGAAGGAATGGAACAAAGTCATCCAGGATCTAAAGATGGAGGTAGAAACAATAAAGAAATCACAAAGGGAAACAACTCGGGACATAGAAAACCTAGGAAAGAAGTCAGGAGTCATGGATCCAAGCATCAACAACAGAATACAAGAAATAGAAGAGAGAATCTCAGTTGCAGAAGATACCATAGAAAACATTGCTACAACCATCAAAGAAAATGAAAAATGCAAAAAGCTCCTAACCCCAAACATCCAGGAAATCCAGGACAAAATGAGAAGACCAAACCTAAGGATTAAAGACTTTCAACCTAAAGGGCCAGTAAATATATTCAACAAAATTATAGAAGAAAACTTCCCTAACCTAAAGAAAGAGATGCCCATGAACATACAAGAAGCCTACAGAACTCCAAATAGATTTGACCAGAAAATAGATTCTTACTGTCACATAATAATTAAAACACCAACTATACTAAACAAAGAAAGAATATTAAAAGCAGTAAGGGAAAAAGGTCAAGTAACAAATAAAGGTAGACCTATCAGAATTACACCAGACTTCTCACCAGAGACTATGAAAGCCAGAAGAGCCTGGGCAGATGTCATACAGACCCTAAGGGGACACAACCCAGACTGCTATATCCAACAAATCTCTCAATTACCATAGATGGAGAAACCAAGATATTTCATGACAAAAACAAATTTACACAGTATCTTTCCACAAATCCAGCCCTTCAAAGGATAATGAATGGAAAACACCAATGAAAGGAGAGAAACTACACACTAGAAAAAGCAAGAAATTAATCTTCTTTCAACAAACCCAAAAGAAGATAACCACAAAAACATAAAAATTACATCAAAAATAGCAGGAAGCAACAATCACTATTCCTTAGTATCTCTTAACATCAATGGACTCAATTCCCCAATAAAAAGACATAGACTAACAGACTGGATATATAAACAGGACCCAACATTTTGCTGCATACAGGAAACACATCTCAGTGTCAAATACAAACACTAACTCAGAGTAAAAGGCTGGAAAACAGTTTTCCAAGCAAATGGTCCCAGGAAACAAGCTGGAGTAGCCATATCCAATAAAATAGACTTTCAACCAAAAATCATCAAAAAAGACAGAGAACACTTTATACTCATCAAAGGAAAAATCTATCAGGAAGAACTCTCAATTCTGAACATCTATGCTCCAAATACAAGGGCACCCTCCTTCATAAAAGAACTTTACTAAAGCTTAGAGCACATTTCACACCCCACACAATAATTGTGGGTGACTTTAACACCCCACTCTCCTCAATGGACAGATCAGATGTACACAAACTAAACAGCGACACATGAAACTAACAGAAGTTTTGGACTAAATGGATTTAATAGATATCTATAGAACATTTCATCCTAAATCAAAAGAATATGCCTTCTTCTTAGCACCTCATGGTACCTTCTCCAAAACTGACTATATAATTGGTCACAAAACAGACTTCAACAGAAGAAGATCGAACTAATCCTATGCCTCCTACCAGATCACTATGGAATAAGGGTGGTCTTCAATAGCAACAAAAACAACAGAAAGCCCACATACACATGGAAGTTGAACAATGCTCTACTCAATGATACCTTGGTCAAGGAAGAAATAAGGAAAGAAATCAAACACTTTTTTGAATTTAATGAAAATGAAGGTACAACATACCCAAATTTATGGAACACAATGAAAGAAGTGCTAAGAGGAAAACTCATAGCTCTGAGTGTCTCCAAAAAGAAGCTGGAGAGAGCATACACTAGCAGCTTAACAGCACACCTGAGAGCTTTGGAACAGAAAGAAACTGATACACCCAAGAGAAGTAGAAGGCAGGAAATCATCAAACTCAGGGCTGAAATCAACCAAATAGAAGCAAAAAGAACTATACGAAGAATCAACAAAACCAGGAGCTGGCTCTTTGGGAAAATTAAGATAGATAAACCTTTAGCCAGACTAACTAGAGGGCAGAGACAGTATCTAAATTAACAAAATCAAAAATAAAATGGGAGAAATAACAACAGAAACTTAGGAAATTAAAAAATCATCAAATCTTATTACAAAAGCCTATACTCAACACAATTGGAAAATCTGGATGAAATGGACAATTTCCTAGATGGATACAAACTATCAAAGTTTAATCAGGATCAGATAGACCATCTAAATGGTCCCATAACCCCTAAAGAAATAGAAGTGATCATTGACAGTCTCCCAACCAAAAAAGGCAGAGGACCAGATGGTTTTAGTGCAGATCTTCAAAGAAGGTCTATCATTCTATCAGACCTTCAAAGAAGACCTATCACTGATACTCTTCACACTATTCCACAAAATAGAAACAGAAGGAACACTACCCAACTCATTCTATGAAGCCACAATTTCACTGTTGCCAAAACCACACAAAGATCCAACAAAGAAAGAAAACTTTAGACCAATTTCCCTTATGAATATCTGTCACTACCCGCAGGACAGTCAACGGTATTCCCTGAAGCACCTAGGAGAGAATGGGGGACAGGAGACACAAGAGATGGACAGTAAGACAGGAATTCTGATTAAGCTGCCAAATTTTATTTTCTCACACTGCAATATAAAGGAAAGCAAGCAAGGTTTAGGGAGAGGGTAAGAGTGGGGCAAAACTTTGTCTCCAGAGATTGTCTCCAGGGAACAGTCTCTCAGAAGGGTAGGAGGGGGCAAACATTGTCTCTAGGGAGTAGTCTCTCAGAATTGTCTCTCAGAATCATGGGGAAGCTGGGTGCATCTGCGGGAAGCTGGCTAACTAAAATGATCAGGAGGAGGGGAAGTGGAAAGAAGTTGCTACGGTAGCCTAACTGCATGTGAGCTCTGTTTGTTCTGACCAACCTGCTGCTTGGCTAGCCTGGGAGCTAGTATTTTTTCCTTCTAAAGCAGGCTTGAGCATGTAAGATAGATAAAAGAAGAAGGTTTTTGAGATCTATGTGAGAATGGCTCCTGGTAAATATCAATGCAAAAATACTCAATAAATGTCCCGACCCGCAGGACAGTCAACAGGGTCTCCAGACTACCTAGGAGAAGGCAAGAGACAAGAGACACGAGAGACGGACAGCAAGACAGTATTCTGATCAAGCTGTCAAATTTTATTTTTTACACAAGGCTTTTTAAAGGGGAGGAAGCAGGTGTAGGGAGGGGTGAAAGGGGGGAAGTCAATGTATTCGGGGAACAATCTCAGGGGGCTAGTATCATTTCTCGGGAACAGTTTCTCAGAATTGTCTCTCAGAATCTCAGGGAAAATCTGGCGAATGATGTAGGAACTTGGCACTAGAAATTGATCATGAGGAGTGAAGTAGGAAGGAGTTGCTATGGTAACCTAACTACAGGTGAGCTTCGTTTGTTCTAGCCCACTCAGGTGAGCTCTGTATGTACTAACCATCTAGCTACTTGGCTAATCTTTAAGCTCGTACTTTTCCTTCTAAAAGCAGGCTAGAAGAAGCAGGCTAGAAATGGCTGAAAGGAGGTTTTGAGATCTATGTGAGAATGGCTCCTGACAAATAAAATTCTTGCAAACAGAATCCAAGAACACATCAAAATAATCCTGCACCATGATCAAGTAGGCTTCATCCCAAGGATGCAGGGATGTTTCAATATACAGAAATCCATCAATGTAATCCACTACATAAACAAACTCAAAGAAAAAAACCTAGGGGTCATTTTGTTAGATGGTGAAAACGCATTTGACAAAATTCTGCATCCTTTCATGTTAAAGGTCTTAGAAAGAACAGGAATTCAAGGCCCATACCTAAACATAGTAAGAGCAATATACAGCAAACCAGTAGCCAACATCAAACTAAATGGAGAGAAACTTGAAGCAATTCTACTAAAATCAGGGACTAGAAAAGGCTGCCCCCCCTCTCTCCATATTTATTCAACATAGTACTTGAAGTTCTAGCTAGAGCAATTAGACAACAAAGGGAATTCAAAAAGATACAAATTGGAAAGGAAGAAGTCAAACTATCACTATTTGCAAATGATATGATAGTATACATAAGCGGCCCAAAAAACTCCACCAGAGAACTCCTAAAGCTGATAAACAACTTCAGCAAAGTGGCCGGATATAAAATTAACTCAAGCAAATCAGTAGCCTTCCTATACTCAAAGGAGAAATGGATACAGAAAATGTGCTATATTTACACTATGGAAAACTACTCAGCAATTAAAAACAATGAATTCATGAAATTCTTAGGGTGGAACTGGAGAATGTCCTCCTGAGTGGGGTGACCCAATACAAAAGAACACACTTGGTATGCACTCACTGATAAGCGGGTATTAGCCCAGAAGCTCGGAATACCCAAGACACAATTCACATATCAAAAGATGCCTAAGAAGAAGGAAGGAGAGGGCCCTGGTCCTGGAAAGGCTCAATGTAGCAGTGTAGGGGATTACCAGGACAGGGAAGCAGGAAGGAGTTGGTTTGGGGAATAGGGGGAGGGAAGAGGACTTATGGGACTTTTGGGGAGGGGGGATTCAGGAAAGGGGAAATCATTTGAAATGTGAATAAAGAATATATCGAATAAAAAAATAATGAAAAAAAAAGAAAGCAGGAAAGCAAGCCTGTCAAGCCATGGGGAGCAAGCACGTGGGTAGCTCCCCTTCGTGTTTTCTGCATCAGCTGCTGCCTCCAGACTCCAGCTCTGCTTGAATTACTGTCCTGACTTTCTTTGGTGATAAGCACCAATGTGGGCATCTAACGCAAATAAACCCTTTCTCTCCCCCAAAACAATCAATCAAACAAACAAACAAACACACACACAAACATCTCTACACTTTTCCTAGAGGATATCAGAAAATGGAGTACTGTGATATTTAACTTTACAATTACTTGCTTGTTGCTTCTTTTGAATGTAGTCTGTTAACATCTGCAACATATGCTATCTAAACTGGAGTTTCTCTATTATAAAAAAATTTCTCTAGTATTTGAAAATTTATTTCAGGCTGTAGACCAGCATTTGAGACGATTGATTGATATCTTACTATGTACCTTCTTTGTTGGCAAACGTTGTATATATTAACATATAGACAGGGTCTTGTATAACCCAGGCTGACCTCAAAGTCACTATGCATCTGAGGATGACGCCGAACTCCAGGTGGTCCTGCCTCCTCTTCCACAGTGCAAGAATTATAGATGGGCTCTGCCATGCACAGCCCCTTACAGCTATATCATCAAGGAATCACGAGCACAGCCAAGGGTACCATTCTCATTATCTCTTGCCATCTAGCCCTTCGGCTTTAATTCACTTTATATATTCATGTCTCATTATTTTTTGAATCCACAGTCATATCATTACTGGTTCAAGAAACATGACTTAAAAAAAAAAAAACCTTCCCTGATATTAGAGCACACACCTTTTGTTCAAGCCCCCAGTCCCCACTCTGAAGGACCACAGAGATGCGGCTCTGGGGTTTGTTGCTGAATTCTCACTGTGTCAGAAGTCTTAGGTTCACTCTATCCCATCTCTGCTTATACTTTATTCTTTACAGTTCATCCTAACCCAGTTCCTCCCGTTCTCTAATGACGAGGCTGTCATTTCTGTAGCATTTGGCTGCATTTGTGGATTGCAGGAAGGGGGTTGTGGTAAGGCAGCATTCCCTCTACAGTCCAGGCTAGCCTGGGATTCACCGTGTGGTCCATACTGCATCATCCCCTGGACTGCTGAGACTGCAGGTATGAGACATCGTGTCCGTCTTTCCGTTGAGCTTCAGGCTTCTCTTTGAGGTGCTTGCTATTGGGCTGTACCCCCCAGCATCTGTTGACTCTCTCTGTAGAGGAAGGAGTCTGTTGACTGTTTCTTTCATAGCTATAGCAAATATGCAAATGCACACACACCTGTAGATTGTACTGAGAGCCAAGAATTAATAAACCAAAAATCACATTTATTAAAATTAGATATTGGCTTAGGGGTTTATATATTTAACTGTAAAAATAGTCATATATGTGCATACATATACATATATATGTATATACATATGTTTTATATATGATACTAAAAATGTCATAGTTTTTTGGATCATTCAAAGGAAACTACTGCGCCTGTATTGTATTTCCATTCAGCAAATTCTGCCCCTTTTATAATTTGTAACTTCCTTTTACACTAAGTTTTCACATTTGTTTCAGTCCATAAAGATTTCAACTTCCATGAGAAATACAGAGAGCTCCATGAATGACCCAGAATGACATATATTGCTTCACATGGTTACATGTGGTTTGACTGTATATATGTTCTGACTAACCCACCAGACTGTGGCTTGAAAAACAAGATTTTTGAAAACCAACTTTCAGGGATAATAAGTGAGAAAACTTATCCATGTTGGCTGGGAGCAATTTGGAGGGAGCATTTCCCTCACGTTACAGCTCTGTACTCTTAAGAGCCAGAAGGAAAAAAAATCAGGTCAATAATTGGGATGCTTGTTGCTATGACAACCAGTCCAGGACATGGACAATTATGCCAAAGCAGAGATTCTCAGCTGTCCAATCTTGAATCATGTTATCAAATGAAAACCACCCCTTCCCCCTCTAAACACAAAACCTCAAATCAAGCATGTCAGAATTCCCATTCAGTTTGAGGGAAACACCTGTAAAAAGGTAAAAAGGTATCAGAAAGGAGGGAGTCGATGAATACTAGCAATCAGAATGAACTGCCCAGGTACACTAGTAAAATGCGTCAAATCATGAACCCATTGCAGGGTTCAAGGACTCACAAGCCAAGCAACAGTGCATTTGGGGAACTGCTTATTCTCTCTGACAAAAATAGCCATATTCTTACCTTTGTGTGAACCCAGAGTCTGATGTGTTATTCTACATTTGATAGTAGCTGCTCAGAGAAAATTTCATCACAGATGATGAATAAATGCAGCTTCTTGTTTTATTCTGAATATGAGGAACAGGAGGCGAGGCTGGACTACGGAAGGGTGGGACGTGACTGGTAGTTTTCTTGAGAACCTATTTAGGGTTGAAATTTATTATCTCCACTCGATAGTAACTCTTTGGGGATAAAAGAAAGCCAGCTTTATTCCTGCCTGCCTGCCTGTCTGTCTGTCTGTCTCTTTGTGTGTGTGTGTGTGTGTGTGTGTGTGTGCGCGCGCGCGCGCGCGCGCATACCATTTGTACCTATGATTGTGGGTGTGGTGTGCATGTGGACTTGTTGTCAAGCCTGTGGAGGCCCAAGGTTAACTTTGACTATGTTTCCTTTTTTCCTCTTCACCTTTTTACTTTGAGACAGGATCTCTCACTGAATCTGTAGTTCACAGGCTCAGCTAGGCTGTCCAACAAAAAGCCTGGGATTCCCCCGCCTCCACACCCCAGGGGTATGGTAGTGCATCTCTTCTTCTGGCTTTTTATGTTCTGGGGACCCAGATGCAGGACCTCTTGACTGCACAGGAGGTGCTGTACTAATGACCTACCATTTTCTTTCTTAAATAAGGAAAATGTCATTTTTAGAATGAACAAAATTTATTCAGTTCCTTTTATAATAAAATAAATCTCTGATGTGCAAAAATAAATGAAGTTTACTTTTATTCAGAAAATAGCAACAAGTTTGAATATGTATGATTTATCTATCTATCTATTTATCTTCATATATCCCTCTTCCCTCATCTCCCCTCCCCCCCCCCCCGTGTGTGCAGAGCTAAGGGAACACAGAGTCAGAAACTGCTAGATAGATATAGCTTACAAAAATATTATAATTATTTCTTTCCTCATTTTATTTTTCCTGAGGTGCTAAGTTTCAGTACAGCTCTACTTGTTTTGTAATTAATGATTAAACAAATTCAATTCTTGATTTAACTTAATTAAACAAGTAATGAATTTGTGTATGCAGGAATCACTAATGTGCTGTCTGAGGCAGGCCTCCAGGGCACAGTCGGCTCTGTTCTTTACAGCTCACTAGCTAGTATCCAGAGCTCAGCACACATCTCTCATGGTTTATGCACTTGGTTTGGGTTAGCT